>CAUYRH010052258.1:0-32027 GCA_963574655.1 Perodicticus potto | reverse complement strand
CGTGCTTCCAAGTATCGGTCAATTTCCTTGAGATTTTCATATTTCTGAGAGTAAAGTTTCTTGTAGTATTCGTTAAGGATGTTTTGAATTTCTGAGGGGTCTGTTGTTATTTCGTCTTTAGCATTTCTGATTGATGAAATTCGAGATTTTACTCCTTTTTTCCTGATTAGTTTAGCTAAAGGTTCATCTATTTTATTGACCTTTTCAAAAAACCAACTTTTTGATTCATTGATCTGTTCTATGATTCTTTTGTTTTCAATTTCATTTAATTCTGCTCTAATTTTGGTTATTTCTTTTCTTCTGCTGGGTTTGGGGTTGGAATATTCTTCCTTCTCCAGTTGCTTGAGATGTCCCATTAAGTTGTTGACTTCTTCTCTTTCCATTTTCTTGAGGAATGCTTGCAGTGCTATAAGACTTTTGCTTAAAATCATGGGCATTACTTAGTGCTTCATACATTCCAGGTATTATAAACTTCAGAGATATGTTCTCATTTAACTCTCACAAATACTCTTCATAGACAGTATTATTGTCAAAATTATACAAGGAAGAAAATTAATATTAGATCAATAAATTTCTGAAGTTGTCAGAGTTAGAAAGTACAAGAGTGCTCATTTATTAATAAAAGCCCTAATTAGTTAATCCCACACTATAAATCTACTTCAGATTTTTTCTTTGTTTTTTGCTGGGTTTTATTCCTGAAAGGAAAAATTTTACCGTCAAACAACCTCTACTTATTTGCTCACAATTCAGAAAGTTAGCTGTTTGGGCTGGACTCATGTGGGCAGTTCTGCTAGTCTTACTCAGTGTTATTATGGTGTTTGCTGCTATCTGGTTGCTGCTATCTGAAGACTGGTGCTGGTTTGCGTCTGGGCCTGCCTCTGTGCATGCTCTTTCATCCCCAAAGGGATTAGCCAGGGCTTCTTTACATAGCATTTCCAAGAAGCTCAAAGATGTTCCAAGGCTCTTTTGCCTTAGACTTACAATGCCTCCAATCCCACTTCCCCCATTTTTCACTGGCCTAAACAAATCACAAGACCAGCCCGAATTCCAGGATTGGTTAAGTAGATTCAAACTCTAGAGGGAAGGAGACACAAAGCATTTGTGGTCTACTTTAGTTTATCACAGTTTCCACACTTGTTAAAGAAAAGAGTTTGACACAAAGTGATTCTCCCAGGGCTACATTAGGTAGTATGAGCACAGACGGTATCTCTGTTAATGTGTCATTTGAGCTGAGAACTACAGGATGAGAATAAGATAGACATGTGCAGAGATAGAAGGAAGAGGAAATGCAAAGACCTCAAAGATCTTTTCCATCTGAGCTATGTGAAAGTGGCCCACATGGCTGAGCAATCTGTGTGTGTGTAGAAATGGGCAAACACTAGCTCTAAAGAAAGTCTCAGTCACTTTTTTTGTACCTAGACTATTACAGTGGCCTCTATCCTAAGTAACCCATGGTCAGATATAAACTCAGAGACCTATTAGCACAGAGTCTTGTCTGTGGCATGAATAGAATTGACTTAACAATTGGAGTCAAGGTTTATCAATTCTTCAAAATGAGGGGATCTTTCTTCCCAGAAAAGGCAATAAGATGGGTATCATATTAAATAACCCTATGAGAAATAATTTATAGTGAGAAAGACAAAAGGCTTCACACACTGGCATATACAAGAAAACTCTCCAAAACAACTGTTGTTAACAAATACTTATGAAAATTTACTATGAAGCACAGCAGTATTTGAATAACTCTAAGAAATATAGAGGCTATAATCTTTCTTAGTGGAAAAGTAAAGATTTCCATTTGTACGCATTGTATGACAAGAAGCACTCTGAAGTATACAGCTATGCCTAATTTACAAGTGTGAGAAGCCATGAGCATGCATGTGTATGTGTGTGTGTGTGTTCTGTCGAAGGTGCAGAAGAATTTATTCAAGGTCTCACTAACCTGTTTTCTACCTTTTGAAATCTATCAGCCATATGTTTTCTTGGTGATATGCAGCTGGTACTATTCATCAAGCTGGAATCCTCAAACTGGTCTAACTAAGATAAGAACATTGTGTATAATAGTCATGCTTGAAATCTTAAATCAAAGGACTAACCAGTGGTCTCCATACCTTTTGTCACCAGGAACTGATTTCATGGAAGACAATTTTTCCATGGATATAGGTGGCATGAGGAATATGGATGGTGGGTGGGGTGGGGATGTGACAGGAGGCAGAGCTCAGGTGGTGATGAAACCTATTCCTAACAGGCCACAGACCGATACCAGTCCATGGCCCACAGCTCTAGATTTTAAAACAGAGTACCTCCTCTAAGAATACTTGCTAATCATAGATTAAATACCAATGGAAGGAGCAGTGACCCCTAGGCTGTGGCTGCACTGGAAATGATAAGTTGTACTGTTCCAAAGGAAATTTTCCTGGGAAATGACAAAAACTGGGAACAGGTTTTCCAGGCCTCTCAGGCAGGGCTACCTCTTTTGAATGAATCACTTTTGAGTAGGGTATTTAGGGATCTGCTGGAAATAAACTTGGGACTCAGGAAAATGACAAATCAGTTAAGGCAGGAATTAGGAAATGTATGAGGAACAAGGCCACAAATTGATGGATTAGCCAGACAAGTTGACAGAAGCTGTGACTAGCACAGGCCAAGTAAGGACTGTTTTCTTATCTGCTTATTTTGGCTTTTATTATCTATGTCTGCCACATTATGAGGGCCATAAAGAACCACATAGCATACGTTGCTCTAAAAATAAGGGTGTTGAAGGCTTGGTGTTTCTCAATATATGCTATAATAAAAATGTTTTGTCAATTATTTTTTTTCTTGGTGTAGTAAACTTTCTCTGGAAACAGTCCCCTCTGCCTCAGTCCCAGATTGGGCTATCATGGTGCTCAGTTCCTCAGCTTCTGCTGGTTGGGTGGGACGTGTGGCCCTACCCATGCCAGCATTACGACCTTGACCTGGATCTGTTGGGAAGGGGCAGTGGTGCTATTGATATACGAGGCCAAGAGTATAAGAAGCTTTTTTCTCTGCTTCTATTGGGAGAAATTTCCATTGTAGAACCAAATGTGTCCCTCACGGAACAAAGAGAAATGAAAGAAAACAAGAGTGAAACTTACAATAGCATTTCTATTCCTGGAACAGATCATCCCTGAGGCACTCTGCAACTTTTTAGCATTAGTTATAAGAGCTAATAATTATACTATTTTACTTCTCTTAGCTTGGGATTTCCCAAAAGCAGAGCTTGAGACAATTACTCCCAGGTAGTTTAATCAGAAAGTAATCCCAGGGAGCAGGAAAGGTGAAGAGGAGGTAAAGTGAGAAAGGAGAGAAGGGTGAAGGTGGACCGCATAATGAAGTGGCCTCCACTGCAGGAGACAACCAGTGTTCAACCCAGCTGTGACCTTTTGAGGCACTTAATTAAATGCTTTGCTAAACTGTCTACCTCAGAGAAGAAAGAAGGAAGTATTTATCCATTGGTTTCATCTCCACTAGTCAAAGAGTGGCCCTGCTGGGCATTACTTCCCTTGTACTCCTAGTCAAATATGAAATAGTGTAGACATGGGTATCCCACACCACAGAGTCAGAGCAACATCAAGGCTAAAGTGAGCATGCACCAGAGGTTGAGGTGCCTTCTGAGTGAAGGTGGGTGAACCCAACTGGCATCTAAGGACCAAAGTAAGAGGTAAGGATGAAAGACTTTGAAGTGACTCATAAGAAGTGATTGCCACCATTTGCAAAACTACAAGTCCTATGAAATACAATATGTGAACTTTAAAAATAGCTGCCTTGCTACTCAGTTATTATTAAAAGAATTAGAACTAAAAGAATTTGTTTTGTCAAAAGCAAAGCATAAGAATAGTGAATGACTTTTGGTGTGATGTATTACATTTAAACGCCCTTAAAACATTTATTTCTTGTCTTTGTTTCTTAAAGTAAACAGAAAATAGACGTTTATACCCACTCTCTTAAGAGATGAATGGTTGGTCTATCTTCTGATGACTGATTATAGTTTCTGCTCACTAAGAAGCACGTCCTGAAGAAGAGAAAGAGGTTAAGCCTATGCTTTTCCTGAAATATTCCCATTTATATTGTCATTTTTCAATTTTTAATTGATAAGTTTAGAGTCAGGAAAGGATAATTTTTCACACTCTTTTAATATTAATAGACCATTTTATAAACATGGAAAGAATTCAAGTTTAATGACATTTTAATAATTTATTTATATTTGATAGTAACTTAAATTAGTTGAATATCCATGATTACATTTCAATCAGAATCTATTCATTTATTAAAAATCTCAGTTCTATCTTAAAAATAATTTTCACATACATATTATATATGCATATATTATCTACGTAAATTTATTTCTTTCTATGTACACATGCAAATTTGCACGTGAAATGTATTCAATATAAACTAAATGCATTCAAAACCTTTGACAATAAATAGTGATATTAAATTACGTATACATCATCTTGAATTTTACAATCTAAGCCTTTGAGAGTATCTACCAGGCACAGCTGAGAGTCCCTTTCTCCAGAGACTACCACAAGCTTTTAAACACATATTTTCCTCTTCAGTATATTTTTATCATTCAACATATTTCTATTCTGTGGCCTTTGCATAGTCTTTCTCACTAGGCCCTACTGCACTGTAAAAAGGATGAAGAAAGGATCACTGTAGAAAAGGATCACTTGCACTATAGAAAGGATGCCAGATGCTCATAGGACCCTAATACTTCATCCCATGAACAAGCATGCAGCAGTAAACCCTTCCCTCAGTTATCCAAAAGACTTGACATTTATTTTGAATTTATGAAAAGTTTAGGGTTAATAGAAAGCTAATTTTACTCAGAAAATAATTTCTCCCATTTTTATTTTCATTTAAAATATACCTTGGAGGGATCAAGTTAACATACTGAAATCTACATCATTGCTTTCTGTATATCGCATAGGTATGGGACATAGTTATACCATAATCTTAAAATTGCACATATAGGTATACATCATTCTTTTAAAAATAGCTGCCTTGCTATTCAGTTGTATGACATCATGATAACTTATTTAATTTATCGCATAAAGATTGACATTAGATTACTTTGTGCTGTTGCATATAGTGCAGGAATAAATGCCCTCTCTGTAGGAACAATTTTATGTGTAAGTTAATGTTCTAGAAGTGTTGTTGCCATGGCAAAATATGTTTTTGCATTGACGGGACATTATGCCAAATTTCCATCCAGAAAGTTTGTACCAGTTTATCTTCCCCAAATTACTATTACCCATGGAGTATTCCTTTTTTTTTTTTTTTTGCACCAGAGTCTCATTTGTAGCCCTCTGGAGAGTATAGTGGCATCATAGCTCACAACAACCTTAAACTCTTGGGCTTAAGTAATTCTTTTGCCTCAGCCTCCCAAGTACCTGGGACTACCGGCACCTGCTACAATGCCTGGCAATTTTTTTTTTTTTTTTTTTCAGAGATGAGGTCTCACTCTGGCTCAGGCTGCTCTCAAACCTGTGAGTTCAGGCAATCCACCCAACTCAGACTCCCAGAGTGCTAAGATTACAGGCATGGTGGTACATGCCTGTAATGGAGTATTTTTAATGCCTTTTGACAATTTCACAGTGTAATTAAGACTTAAATAGTGAAATAATAAAATAATAAAACAAAAAGCAATAGGTTGAGTGACTCGTAGGAATACTGAGATCTAAACTGACACCTACTGTCAGTTCAGGTTAAGATCTGGCTTCCAAATTTCCTGACAAGTTCATGATACTCTGGGTCCTCCCACAGGGCTCCAAGTGGAAGTGCAGTCCACACAAGGGCCATTACTCTTCCTGTTCACCTTTACTCCTAGGGTGCTAGTTGTAGGGGTCACATCCCAAAGCAGTGAATGCTTTACCATATCTTGTCCATTGGTAGGTCCTTATCATAGTATATTTGTGCTGCTATAACAAAATACCCAATACTGGGTAATTTATAAAGAACAGAAACTCATTCTCTCACAGAAAGAAATGTATTCTCTCTGGAGGCTGGGAAGTCCCAGATCAAGCCACCAGCATCTGGTGACGGTCTTCTTACTGCATTGTTGCATGGTAGAAGGCAGAAAGGCAAAAGGGCATGATTGCTGTGGCTTTACAGCGCAGGACAACAGAAGAGGAAAATGCTCACTCTCACAGGCCCTTTCTACAATGGCTGTAATCCTTTTCTGAGCACAGATCCCATGATGCCCAGCTTCTAACACTGCGGAATTGCTTCCAACACATGAATGCTGGAAGACACATTGAGACCATAGCAGTTCTAATTCCCTAAGTCACCTGAAGTCACCAAGTATACCACATAGCCTCTCAATCACATTTTTAAAGTTTTTTCCAGAGTTTTAACTCTTTTCCATGGGACATGGTTGAATTAACTAGTTCACATTACCATGTCCCAAATCTTTTCTTTTCAAAAAGTATTTCCTAGATACACTGTGTCTCTAGTGTACAGAAAATAATTGGGATTTGCTTTGTATTCCAACTGAAATGTATTTTTCTGGTAATTAGTGAGTTAAGCTCACTGATGTGTGCTAATAAGCCATTTATCATGTTAATAAGTATCTTAAATTTCACTTTTTCCTATATTTTATATGTATATCAAATTAGTTTACTATAGATTATGCTTTCTTTTTCATTTTTATTACTTTTGATGGTTAAAAGGTTTGCACATTTTATTATTTATGCAGGTACATTTTAAATTTCAGTTTTACTTGTTATATTCATTATCCTGTTTATTAGTTCAATAGCTACTGGTTGCTGAGTAATAGCAACAATAGAATGAACTTATGTAGACTGATATTATATCTCCTCTCTTTCCTCTTCTCTATCAAACAAAATTTATTAACCATCCTCATCTTTTCATTGTTAAAGATCCTCATAATTCTACTCATTTATTACTTACCACTTTTTTTTATCATTTTTTTATTGTTACACATCATACAGAGATAGTAAGGTATAATAAAGTGTTCTTATTGGAAGTTTTGTGTAAACACATTTGATCGTTCTTTGAAAAGTATTATAAAAACTACTGAAAGAAATGGTAGAAAGTATAAGTAATCTTCTACCTATTGAAAGCATGGGATTTTGTTATTTACTAAGTAGTATATTCCTTTACCCTCTAATAAAGGGAGAAAACCAGCACACTTATTTGTCTCTCTGTATTGGTGAAAAGTTAACTTTAATGTAATTGTCACAGTTTAATTTTGATATTCTACAGTTCATTATGATATGTCTAGGTGTGGGTATATTTTTGACTATCCTGCTTGGAATTCTTATTTGTAGGATCTGTGGCTTGTTCTCTTTCATCTGTAAAAGCCCTTAGCTCCTCAAATAGTTCTTCTGCCTTATTATCTCTCTGTTCTCCTTTGTGGGGTGAGTTTCTTGTATGCTCCTTGTGTCTGTCCTTGATATCTTTTATAAACTATATTTGATTTTTTTCTTTTATTAATTTCTTAAATTCAATTGTATGCATTGAATTTGTGAGTGTGTATATATATACACATAGACATGAGTTCTAGACTTCCTTTTTGATTCTTTTCTAAACATGCTATATTGTTAAAAAATCATTTTATTTTTCATGCTGATATTTTAACTTGCCATTCATCATTGAAAATTTGTAAATACAAGTAGCCAAAAAAGACCAGCAGGGACAAGATGCTATGTGAAATGAATGACGCAGACACTAAATCATTGTCCTAAATGTCATAGCCAGTATCATAAAACAAGAGAAAAAGAAATAAAAGTCATACATGTTAAAAGGGGAGAAGTAAATGTTTATAAGATTCTTTACACAGAAAATTCTTAAAAAATGCTTAAAGATTTGTTTTTTTATCACTCTCTATCTTATAGAGATTTAAAAGTACAATAAAAGTTCTTATTCAAATGTGAATACATTTGACATTTCTTTGAAAAGTATTCTAATAAAAACAACTAAAGGAAATGATAATAATCTCAGAAACCTTACATCTATCGAGAACAATGAATTTGTAATAATATAATATTTGCTAAATAACATAATCTTAGGCCCATAGGCTTCACAGGTAAGCTCTAGCAATTATCTGAGGAAGAAGTAAAAGGAATCTTAAATAAACTCCTTCAAAAAATGAAGGGGAAGGGGAGCTTTCCCAAACTCATTTTATTAGGACTGCACAGCCTTGACACTAAAATCTAACAAAAATATTGCAAAAAAAGCTTTTTAACACTAATATTTTACAAGAACACAGACACAAAATAATTTACCAAATGTAGTCAAATTTACTCAGCAGTACGTCAAAAGCATACTACCTCAGAAGGAAAAATAAGAGACCACAAAATACGTAGAAAGGATAAGGATAATAAAAGCAGACAATGAAATGACAGATTTGAGTGCAAACATGTTAGTAATTACATTAATATTAAATATGAATAGGTAAATACTCCAGATTATTAAAATAACTATGTGATGTTTGTAAACTTCTGAAACATAAGATAGGGTTTGATATTAAAAGAATTCAAAATACATACCTGCTCCCATTTTTGCAAGAAAATTTGAACTAAAATCCAATAGAGAAATAGAGTCACAGCGCCAACTGACCATGAAATATACCCAGCACATTCTCCCCAGTAAATAATTTTTATTATTTTTTGAGACAGATTCTCAAGCTGTTGCACTGGGTAGAGTGCTATGGCATCATAGCTCACAGCAACCTCCAACTCCTGGGCTTAACCAATTCTTTTGCCTCAGCCTCCCAAGTAGCTGGGACTATAGGCACCCACCACAATGCCCGGCTATTTTTTGGTTGTAGTTGTCATTGTTGTTTGGCAGGCCCAGGCTGGATTCGAACTTGCCAGCTCTTGTGTATATGGCTGGTGCCTTAGTCGCTTGAGCTACAGGCACCAAGACAAAGAATTATTTTTAATGGGATAAACATCACCAGAAAAGGAGATGTATGTCATATGCGGATGAGCATTTTCCACATACCTGTCCCCTCTGGAGGGAGCGGAGAAGAGCTAGGAAACACTGCAGAGGTCAGAGCTGAGTGAATAGAGGCTACCAAATGATTAGAATTTAATCACAACATTAAAGAAGGCTTCCCCTCCCCTTACCACCATATTAGCAGGGTTCGAGTATGATATCTGGATTTCTGCTGAAACAGCTATAAATCATAGACTGTATTTAAATAGAAGTTCTTAGGGAAACCTGAATACAACCGAGTGGGCAGGAAGAGGAGAACACTAGAGGAGTCAGAAGCACATACAAATCCTGTAAATATTATACACAGCTAGCCCCTAGCCAGGTAGGCATAAAATACCAAACTAAAGTCTTGTTTACTGAATTCTTGTTATCTAATACATAATGGACAGCTTTTAACAACAACAAAGAAATCACAAGGCATGCTAAAAGACAAAAATTAACAGAATGAAGAAACAAAATATCAGAGCCAGACTCATAAGACACAAATGTTGAAATTATCCAATAGAGAATTTAAAATAAATATGATTAATATTTTAAGCCTCTTAATAGGCAAGTAGGCAACTTAAAAGAATATGTCAGTAATATAAGCAGAAAGATTGAAACTCTTAAGGAAAAAACAAAAGAATATAATATAAACAAAAATTAAAAAATCACTGTGTCAGTCTTTGATAAGCTCATCAATAGGCCAGACAGGGCAGAGGAAACAGTTAGTGGGCCTAGAGATAGTTCACCAGAAACTTTCCCAAGTGAAATTCAGTGAGGAAAAGAATGAATAAAATAAAATAAATCCAAGAACTGTGGCATCATTTCAAAAGATGTAAGATATAAACAATTGCAATACCAGAAGAAGAAAGAAAGGAACAAAAAAAATTGCATATTAGAAATAATGGCACTCTACCAAGGGCAACATAATGAGACTCTGCCAAAAAAAAAGGAAAGAAGGAAGGAGGGGATAAGAAATAATGATGGCTAAGCACTTTAAAAAATAAATGGCAAACACCAAACCAGGAAGCTCAGAGAACACTAGCCCAAAAGTCTATACTTGGGCATATCATATCCTACTGCAGAGAACTGAATAAAAGAGATCTTGGAAGAAACCAGAGGGAAAAGCCCACTTACAGAAGAACAAAAATAAGAACCACTGAAGACTTCCCATCAGAGACTAAGCAAGGAAGAAGAAAGCAGATTGAAATACTTAAAATATTGAAGAAAAGTCTCATCAACCTAGAATTATGTACCCAGTTATATTGTCCTTCAAAGTGAATGAGAAATAAACTGAGGAAATTTACTGACAATAGATTTGTTCTAAAAAAAAAAATGTAAAAAGAAAATTTTGGGGGTTGAAGGAAAATTTCCTTACATGAAGAAGAGAGTTGGAAAAGAAATAAAAAGCAAAAAAGAACAAAATATGGCTAAAATAAAATCTTTTCAATTTTTCGTTAACTAAAAGATAATTCTTTAAGAGTAATAGCAACAATGTGTTAGGTAATCGCATATAGATAAATGAAATAACATTTTAAGGCGTGGGAAGGAAAAACTGGGAGTTTTTTGTTATATGGTCCCTACAATACATGTGAGGTGCTATAGTTTTATAATTTTTTAAGTGAAGTATAATTAATAACAGCTATCAAACCACAAAACAAATAAATCTTAAATGTATGTTTCTAAATGAAAAAACACAGTTGAAAAGGAAATGTTCTGTATGACAAGGAAAAATGTGATGATAGTAAAACGATCAGTGATTGGCAGGGGTCCCAGGAGAGGGCAATGAAAGAGTTGAAAACCATGAAGGAATGGTGAATATAAGACACTATGCATTGCTCAAAACCTCACAGAGCTTAATAGCACAAAGGGTAACCCTTAATCTATGGAAATTTTAAAAATACCTTAGGGGATCAGGGAATCCCAGGATGGAAAAGTGAATATGACAAAAGAGTCTAACCATGAAACAACCTCACTGAACAGGGTCATAAACTGTACTTAAATAGAAATATGCTTCTACTCAGTAATTATCTTTTGGAAATGAGTAGAGTCTTTACTCCAAGCAAAATAAATGGTACATAAACACTGTACTCTAGTTGATAAAGATCCTTGCCATGGGAGTGTGAGTTAATAATTCTCATGTAGCTGTGTAAGTAAATGGGTGGTGGATGGTGTAGTCCAGATCTCCTACTGTTGGCATGAGAGTTTATACCTAAGTAGGAAGAAGAGGCTGGATTGATAATACAGTAATAGATTAGAGTTGGAGACATCATTAAAACATTATGCTTAGTTCAATATACTTACATATGGCTATATAAAATTATTTATAGGTATAAACAATAAATAGGTTAGTATCCACATATTTTCCTTGCTCTGTTTGCTGACAGGATCTAGAGGCAAAAATACTTCAATAACAACAGGCACATCTAACACCCAGACATTGGTTTTTAATAGTTTCCAAAAGAAAGAAAGGGAAGAAGGATGGAAAGAAGGAAGGAAGGAAGGAAGGAAAAAACAATGCTTGGGAAAACAGTTGATTCTTAAACTGGGACAAGGCATAACACAAAATGAGGCTGGAGCATCTCATAGTACCAAAAATAAATGGAGTTTTTTTAAAAAGGTAACCACAATGACAGGATTACGTCAAAAGAATGTAAAAGTCAACTGAATGGACCTACAGTGGCCACAACTGGAACAATTTGAGTAACAAAATTAAGTAGGTTGGATTATAACCCAAAGTATAAAACATTCAACAAATATTTACATGTCCATAAGGATTAAATGATTGTTTGAATAAATAAATAAATGAGAGAGAAAAGACAAAATACTTTCAAATAGTTTATGTAGGTATGAGGTTTAAGGAGGTGAGTAGAACTCCCCACTCCTGAAGGGTGGGCTGCTAATAGTAACATTCCTCCAAAGAGAGTAGTATGGAAAAAGCAGAGGTGGAATGGGGAGAGACAGGACAATTTTACTTTGGAGAAAGAGAAATCTGACAAACAGAATCCCAGTCAAGTGATCAAGGTCAACATCAGCAATTGTAAGTCATGTTGATAGTATGTACCTTTGACGTGATGTGATGAAAACGACACTTTATCTGTGTGATCCTCTCTAAGAACCAGTATAATCTGAGAAAAACATCCCTCGAATCCCAATTGAGGCACGTTCTGCAAAATACATGACAAATACTTCTCAAAACTGCCAAGGTCATTAAAAAAAAGTGTAGACTGAGGGGCTGTCATAGTCAAGAGAAGCCTAAAGAGAGATGAGAAGAAAACCTGTTAATATGTTGCAACAGAAAAAGGACATTGGGTAAAAACTAAGGAAATATAAACTATGGATCTTAGTTCACAATAGTGTCTATGTTTTTCATTAATTATAACAAATTTACCACACTAACATAAGATGTTAGCTATAGGGGAAACTGGCTGTGGGGGTTATGAGAACACTCTGTCCTATCTTTGAAAATTATTTATAAATCTAAAACTGTCCTAAAATAAAAAGTTCATTTAAAAAAACTTGAATGCACAAAGTACCTGCACTCAAAAATTCACACCCCACAAATACTAACCAAGAGTAGAAGTCTTTTGTGACTGTATTAATATAAGCAAAACAGACCTCTAGGAAAAGCATTCATAGTGATCATAAAGGACATATCATAATACAGTGATTCCATTCACCAGAAAGATACAATATGGAGCAATTCTACATTTTTATTTGTCTAATTACATGTCTTAACATAAAGAGGAAAAATTATCAGAAATACAAAAACAAATAGACAAATACACAGTCATACTGGGAAGGTAAAACACAATTCTCTGAATCATTCCTACAAAAGACAAACCAAAACAAAGCATCACTAATGATACTCAGGCAACAGGGCATTTTGGATAATACAATTTACGTGATACACTGCTTATGTACTATATGAATGTAGTGTACATAGTACTTAGTTCCAAAAACTACATGTGAGTATTTCTCCCAAGTTATTATGACAACCAAATTGCACTCATACTTTTCCAAATGCTGGGGCAGCAGCTGCTGCTTCCTTCTTCTCCCTGTCCCCTCAAGGCTCCTCCACCACACTGTCTGCACCACTGAGTCATCAGACACTCTTCATGACATAATCACACAAGATATTGTCCTGACCCGTTCAAACTGCTGTAACAAAATATCACAGATTGGGAACTGTATAAAAAAACCAGAAATTTATTTTTCACAGTTCTGGAGGCTAGGAAGTGCAAAATAAAAACAGATTTAATGTCTGGTGAGGGTCTGTTTCCTGGTTTATAGATGGCACCTTCTTGCTGCCTTTCCTAAATGGAGACCCTGAACAGGGTCATAAACTGTTTTTAAATAGAAATATGCTTCTACTCAGTAATTATCTTTTGGAAATGAGTAGAGTCTTATGTACTATATGAATGTAGGGTACAAACAAGCTGCTCTGAGCCTTTTCTATAAAAGCCTTTACCTCATTCATGAGGGTTCTGCCCTCATGACAGAATCATTTTCCCAAATCCTTCCTCTTAATACCATTACTTTGGGGATTTCAACAAATGAATTTTGGGGGAACACAAACATTCAGCACATAGCACCTATGATTCCTTCCTACACAGCTCTTTCAAAAGAGTTTTATCTATATGGTGACAAGTCTATCTTACACAGTGGAATGTTAATTCCTTACATACAGTTGACAAAATGGTATCACAATATTATAAAATCATTCTTTATAATCATAAGATTTTTTTCTTTCTTTCTTTCTTTTTTTTTTTTTGGTAGAGACAGAGTCTCACTTTATTGCCCTCCGCAGAGTTCCATGAGTCACACAGCTCACAGCAACCTCCAACTCCTGGGCTTAGGCAATTCTCTTGCCTCAGCCTTCCAAGTAGCTGGGACTACAGGCGCCCACCACAACGCCCGGCTATTTCTTTGTTGCAGTTGCGGACCGGGCCGGGTTTGAACCTGCCACCCTCAGTATATGGGGTCAGCACCCTACCCACTGAGCAACAGGTGCTGCCTAATCATAACAGTTTTAAACAGTGTCTATTAAGCCCTTATTAATTTAGTGCTGTGCCCAAATTTTCTCATCTGTGAAATAGAGATAATAGTTATTTTTTCTGAGACTTAAATAATGTAATCTATATAAAGCTGATAGCATAATACCTGTGATTATAAGGATTCGGTCAATTGGTATTATTATTATGTTGTTCACTGCATGGGCTGACTTCCCATGGTGAAGAGAAGTTGATGTTGTAGAAGACCAAGCCAAGGGCGGTGTCAAGTGTCAGGATCCCGAAGCTCAGTCAAGGAGGACTCACCCAGCACAAGGTTGTCTCTCGAGCATAGTCTAAGATTGCAGTCAGGAGGAGAAACATCATGGCTGAGACATCTCAAGTTTGTATCTGGTTGGTGTTCCAGGTCATTCTGAGAATAGGATAAGATGAAAGGAAAATTGGAGAATAAGTTGTAAGATTTCAGAATGGAGTGAGGGCAAGGTTTGAGGTGTGGTTCTAAACTTGTCATGATTATGAAGAAGATGCCATCCCTCTTTTTGTACTATAAACTGCTTCTAATCACAGGAGGATAAATATTTCTCCCCATCCTGTGCTGCACCAACGGTGAAGTGAAAAGGAAGCAGCTTATCTGAGCCAATGTATACTGAGGGCCTCTAAAATATTCTACGTGACTAAAGTTCCTCCTCATGCTCCTTAATGGAAGGGCTGACAGGGCCAGATGTCAGTCTAAAATGGCAAGGAAGGAAAAGAACTAGAACTGCAGTGGGAAAGGCTAGAGATAAAACCCTCAGCTCTTTGATTTCTCTAAAGGTCAGTGTCACAAAGAAAAGAGACAGAATGAGAGGAGCCATCCTATTTTTCTCTTGGCTGCAAGAATAGAGATAAGCTAACAGTGGCAGCAATTCCTATTAGCCACTTTCTATTCAATAGCCACCCATTTAACTTTACCACTAAATGTCTCTTCGACTCCAGACATTCCTTTAGATCCCCTTCAAAGTTTCCTGTGTGTCAGCCAGGGGGCCACTTAGTGTCACCAGGAAGTCCAGGCTATGGTATTTTCTTCCCAGTGATGGGGAGCATGTTTTCACTACCCATCAACAAAATGTGGACATCTGTACTGTGTGTGTGGCAAAAAGTCATTAGACTATAAAAGATAAATGTTTATATCACCCAGTAGCAGCCTCAAATTTCCATTTATTTAATGGCTGAAAGCTTCTAAATTTTAGAATAGGGATTTAGTGCATCCTTGTTGAAATCAATGCCTGGATTGGATGCCCCAAAAATCTATAGACTGCCAATATGTTCCAAGTATTGCCTATTAGTGTTTTAGTGGGATTTCAATAGTGTTTATACAAATGAGCCAATGTGAGAGCTTAGCATTAATGACGTTTTTGCCTACTGATTACAGTCCAAATTTCTTAGCTTTTCCCCCAACATCCTCCCTGCTCTGCTTTTCCCTCAACCTCCCCCCAGCTTATTTCCCACCTGCTTTCCATATTTCATATACTCTCCACTCTATCCCAGATGGATTAATCTGTTCTCCATAAGCATCTCATACTTCCCATCCTGTGAAGTGATAAGAGCCGAGTTCTTTTAACAAGGACCTTAAAGCCTACCTGCCTGCATCCCAGCTCTGTTACTTACCAGCTGGGTGACCTTGGAAAAGAGCCATTACTTAACCTCTCTGTGCCCCAGTTACATCATTTATTATCTGTAAAACTAGACAATAAAATACTTCATTTATAGAGTTGTCTTGAGGGTAAAATGAATGCGTGTAGAAAGTTTAGAATAGTGCTAAGAAGATAATAAATGCCACACAGGTGTTTACTATTATTGTTGTTATTAATTGTTGTTGTGATGGCCTCTTCCTTTTTATCTATCCTAATCTTCTTATCCTGCTGTATATATGCAAAGTGCCTCTCTTCTGTCATACTCCCCTGAGCCCAATAGTTACACCGGATATATTCTTTTCTACCTTAAAACCTTCATAATATTTAGGCTTTTATTTAGTAAAAAAAATTATTAATTTATTTTTGCAAATTACAAGAGGTACTTATATACTTGTGTTGCATTTATTTGGGAAAAGCATTTTATTTTTAAAACATGTTTGAAAAGTTTCTAAGGGTATATATTACATTCTTTTTGTGGTAAAGTGGGAAGCTTTGCTAGTCAAAGAACAGGGCATGGATATCTGTATCAACATCACCTGAAATCTAGTTAGAAATTCAGAAACCTCGATCTCTTCCCAAGACTGAAATTCATCAGGATCTGAATTTTAACCAACACCTCACGCACTGAAACACCAGAGGAACGCTTTGGAACTGGCCAAGGTAAATCAGATTCAGCTATGTGGTTCAGCAAAAAGCAAGATCTAAGATTTCATGGATTGAAATCTCCATGATACTAAGTAACATTTTCTGTTACTAGAAAACAAGGATGAAACTTGAACCCTAGTCTGTGAATCTAGAATCTTAATGGTCAATTGACATAATCTTGAGTATAGGCCATTGCTTACCGATCTAACACAGTGCCACAGTTATAATGTTTGTGTCAAAATAAGAATTCAGTTCCTAAACAGTCACATACTGTTTTGAATAGAGGAAATTTCTTTGAAGGAGCGTGCTGAAGGATGCATGAAGAGTTGTCTTGTTGTTGTGGGTTAATGACTTTTGTATCTCTGGTTTATAAGGGGAAAGGCAATGGAGAAGCCAGACAGACTGATGAGGGAAGTAGCCACTCTTTGCTCTCTTTAAAGGTATGATTTTGGCATAAAGGACTGGGAAACTATTCCTTTGGAAGTGTTTAAAGGAGCAAGTAATTTCTTTGAGTATATTTTCCTAAAAGAAAAAATATGTTTTAATTTACTACTGACCAAAATGTACTAATTTTTAACTTCTTACATCTTTCTAAAGTCTTAGTTCTTCTTCTGATTTTTAAAAAGTTACTTTGCTCCACAGATTTAAACAATGTTTATTTCTTAAAGAAGAACACTTTATTTTTAAAAAAGATTTCTATTTTTGTTGTTCTTCTATGAAGAAAACAAAAAAATTACTGTTTTCTAATTAAATGTTCAGAGTGAACTCCGGCACTCTGGTACACAGGAACCTAAAAAGGGACTAGCCACGAATATGCTTCTCTCCCACTCGGAGTGAAAAGCGTTACTGAAACTGCTTGTGTTGCTGCAGAGAGTGGGCTTGAGGTTAGGGCCTGGTGGAGAGAGGCAGCAGATAGGAATCCTCAGGGTGGGATGACTTGCCTGATAAACAAGAATTACATTTCACAAAGCTGTACATGACCATGGAAATCACACAGGTCTACCTTCTCATCTCTCCAATGAGGAAAAGGAAACCAAGGGAGTTAACCAAGGATGTAAAGCTAAACCTGACTCTCAGCACTACCCGCAAAGCTAGCACAAAAGTGAGTTTGAGCAAGAGCTGGGAGGGTTCCCTCTAGGGTTTTACTATAGTGTTTTCAACATTTTTTTATCTCAGGCACACTTGAATAATTTAATTAATGATCTTAAAAATTGTCATGCCATACCTAAGATCCTCTCACGGTGCAGCAGTGTGCTGCAACACACTGGTTGAAAAACACTATTGTACAAGAATATGAGAGTCTCCCAAGAAGTCCCTCAAATGGGATAAAGAATGTCTGGTCTTCATTCCATCAGTGATGATACTGCAAATTTGCTCCAAACAGAGTTAAGTCGAGATGAGAGAATCTCCAGATTCTGGATCCCCAGGTAAAACGTTTTGCTGTGTATCACTTATTCTCCTGGGTACAACTAGGAAGGGGCCTAAGTCTGCACTATGCACAGGTCCTAAAGAGAAAACATCCCTCTCTGTGATGGCCTTTGTTGTTTTGTCTTTGTTTTATTCAATCCTATACCTACAGCGCACGTCTTCAGGATTTCAAACTTTCACAGTAGTGAAACAGTTAACATTCATCAGCTTCTCTCTCACACTCTGACAAAAGCCCATGAGATAGGAAAACCAATGATCTGACAACTTCCATGAAACAGAAAAGGAAAATTACAGGAAACACAATCCACATGACTCTAACCTGGAGTGCTTCTCTACAGCAGAGCAAGTAAAACCCAATTAATATGTCAATAAATGATCACACCGCAAGGGCTAATATTATTTTCCATTTAAACTTCATAATGAATGTTCAGCAAAAATGTGATGAATGCTAATTTTATTCAGGCCACCCCCACAGGCTTCTACAGGAACTGTGTGGTGGGAAAGTTTGAGAAGCACTTAAGTGGCACTATATTTTCCTTTTACAGGTGAGGGAAAGAAAGCCCAGATATGCTTTTCTGGGGTTATACATATCACTGATGGCAGATCCAGGTCACAGTTGGATGGAAGCCTCAGAGTCTGTGGTGGTTTGGGGGAACCAGGCTCCTCACTTCAGTCTATAAAGAAGGCCCATAGAGGCCAATGGGCCCTTGATCATAAGGAACCTCCAGCCCACTGCTGTTCTTGGCTTAGTATCACCAATCCCAGTGGGACAAGAGATCAGCCTTCAGAAGGCTCCCTCTTGTTAGCACTGATTGTTCACCTTTCCCATAAACCATTAGGCAGGCCCTTTACACTCACACTTATTATTTCGGTCACCGCTATATGTCCTGCAAAACAAGTCATCTTTGGGCGGCACCTGTGGCTCAGTGTGTAGGGCCCCATATATGGAGGAGGGTGGTGGGTTCAAGCCTGGCCCCAGCCAAACTGCAACAACAACAACAACAACAAAAATAGCCAGGCCTTGTGGTAGGCGCCAGTAGTATAAGCTACTTGAGAGGCTGAGGCATGAGAATCGCCTAAGCCCAAGAAGTTTGAGGTTGCTGTGAGCTGTGATACCCCAGCACTCTATCGAGGGTAACAAAGTGAGACCCTGTCTCTAAAAAACAGAAAAAGTCATCATTAACACTAGGACATATTCCTCCAAGGGCTCTCTATATCTTTAACCTCACCCACGCTTTTACATGCTAGCAGGCTCCCAAACTTTCCCACTGTGTTCACTAAAGACTCCATCCGGCATCAACAAAATTCTCGACTTCTTCAGCCTCTCTTATTGGATTTCCTTCACCTCCAAAAGTCACTGGCACCTGGTCCACCCTTGCAAAGTTGTTTCTTACCTGTGATTGCTTTTCCCATTCATTACCCAAGTACTAGAAGTCCTCCAGCAGGGTTGTGTGCTATGCTGAATGCTTATGGCTGAATTATTTCTCTTCCTTTTCCACAAATCCCCACAAGGAAAATGCACATGCCATCAGACCATCCAATCACTACCCTTACTTTGTTGTCTTTCCCTGACTTTCGGTCACTCCCTTTAGTAGAAGAATTTAGAAAAGTAGCATATTACCCACTGTTACTATCATTACCTCTTAATGACTCCTATATCCCATTAAAATGATGGAAATTTATAAAATAAGAGAGAACAAGAGTAGACGGGGATGGAGAGAATGAAGGATAAATAAGAGGACACCTTAATTGACATAACAGAGAAGGCTAAATAAAACCTGAGCTAATTAGCTCAGGTGGTGGTTAGGGTATGAAAAGCCCAAAGGAAGGAAAATGAGTCCTGCCACAGCCCCACCCCACCCTCAAATGCACACAAATAGATTGCATCAGCTGTTTCTGAAATCAGAGAAGCTAGATGGAACTGATGAACAGAAAACTTGGTTGAAAGTTTGATTAAGGTGCAGTGAGAAATCTGGATCTGTTCATCTTCCCTACAAAGCAAGGTGCCTATCCCTTCCCCACCCTAAAGAAGCTTGGCTATCTACTCTCTCAAGATTGTAAATGAAAAAGGCCTGTGCCTTGAGAGTATGAGGCACAAGAAAGGCTTTCTATAGCACACTTACACAGGAGTTTGAAGAATTCCTTTCTGGAAAAGCTAGCCAGCTCAAGATAGAAACTTTCCTACAGGCGCTGACCTATGGTATCCCACAAATAAATGGCCAGGTCGTTGATCAATCTACAATGAAGTGCATCAGTTGACAAATGCTACTGTTCCTTCGACCATCACAACTACCCCACCCACCCCACCACACAAAAACACATGAGAATTGCCAAATATTAGTTTAATGTATGTTCCTTAGTACTGAGGATGAGAAGGCATTTGAGAATGCATTTCAACAGAGATTAAAAAAAAAACAAAACCCAGAAGAATAAAATACAATGCAATGAGTGGAGGAAAACATAAGAACAACCTATTAGTATTCCCAGGTGATAAAAAGAAAAAAAATATATTAGTAACAGATTAGTATCTCCAGGAGATAAATAGCTATATATTACAAATGGCTATAATAAAAGACTATAAAGAAAAATAAATGTTAGCAATAAAAACAAAATAGCATAAATTAAAAAATGCAATAGGCACATTTAAAGGTAAGTTAAGGAAGCAGAACATAAAAACTGATAAAATGAAAAACAACAAAACAAAATTAAAAGCTTTTCTAGCATCTTTACTTTTGTTAAGGATATAAAAAAGAATATATACAGAGCAAATTTTGGATTATACTAATTAACCCATTCACTAATTATGTTAATGATCACAATTAAATATTAAAACTTTATAAAAATTTCATAATTTACCTTTCTTTTTCTAATTTTAGGAAATCTTTTCTTTCTTTTCTCCAGTGATCTTTAGTACAAATATACTATTGTACCAATGTACAAGTGTACTTAACATTTTGTCATTTGTATTCTTCATAGTTCCATGATCATGGTGGAATGATAATAGATATGGAATCCAAATGATTTTTCCAAGTTTCCTTTAAAAACATGTCTAAATAAGGCAGAAGGCTTTATTATACAAATAATCAATAATAACAACTCTATAGCTCTGTGCTATGTACATTGGAACAAATATACAAGTTAAACATTATTTTAATGCCAGAACTTGTATCTTCTATCTGCTTATCTTATTCTAAAGACAGATTTTCAACTCAAAAACAAAGTAAATAATCAAACATTTGTTTATTTATAAATATATTTTATTTCACTGTTCTCTAGCAGTTAGTTGCATTTTAAAAGAGACTGTGAGTATTGTCATTTGTTTAATAACAGAGTTAACAGGACTAAGAAAGAAATAACAGAGACAATAACTGAGGTATCAGTGAAATAATTAGTGCAGTGTGGCTTTATAATTAAATACCATAAGCCAACAGTGTGAAAGTTTGCTGTTAATCTTTCCTAGGCATTAAATTTGCCTGTGATATAAATGTCCTTTTTGTAGCACATGATTGTTGAAGACTGAAGGAGTCATTTGAATGACAAACAATTAATATATTACTTTTTATGCCTCTGTTTTATTTATGTGGTACTTGTAGAAAAAGGTTAATTGCACCAATGTTCTTTTAAATAATTAAATTGTTTGCTGTAGTTTCCCCTTAATATAGAGAATAACTGAGAATAATCCATCTTGAAGGTGAGTAATAACCTTCTGTCTGTGTGTTACAGAAACATAAGTAGCTTGGATTTGTTTGAAAGAGCTATTTCTATTAAATTCAAATGGTAAATGGAGAATTTTTATAGGCATAAGGAAAACACATTCTATCACTACAATTCCTCACACTGTGTTCTCAAATTTATTTTCTTCTGAGAATATCATCAATTATTTCAAAGCTGACATTCTTAAATGATGAAATATTCTATAGCCAAGTTTCTCTGAGAATAAGCCTCTCATGACAAGCATAGCAAATACTGAGTTAAGTCCCAGAGGACAGGAAAGACTTAAGTCATTGCTACATCATCAGGGTTGGGGCCCATGGTGGAGGTTTAATGAGTACCGGTGAAGCCAACGAGATTACCATTCTTGGAACACAGTATGTGACAGTTCATAGGGGAGGAGTAACTCTTCTGAGATTTGTTCATACACATGATAATAGTAGAATGATTATGGTAATAGATTTGGAATCCAAATGGTTTCTGTGATTTTCCCTTAACAATATGCCTAATCAAGGGAAATGATTTTATTTGACCAAAGAATAAAAAAACTATCACGCTGGGACTTCAGAGCTGATAGCAGTATATTCCTTTTTTTTAATTTTTTTAAACTCAATTACCATTCTAGGATTTTTCTTCTCAAATTGTCTTTTCTCCATTACTGTGTCAAGTACCAATGACATAGTCATTACTTTCTATCTGGGATCCTTTCTTCCTGAGGTGATATGAAAATGAAATTCAGTCATTCATCTACAAATTCACTCATTCTAAATTATTATTATTGACTCTGTGCCAGGCACCATTCTAGGAGCTCAAAATATGGCAATAAACAAAGTCCCCCTATCCACCCATTCTGGTACTTAACACTGCAGGACAGGACAAGAGTACAAATGAATATCATTTACCATATGTCTGGATATTTAAAAGTTATATACCAAGTTTAAAAGTGGCTGAATAAAATGTATTGTCTCTCCCTTCCCTAAATATTATGCTGTTATGACACTCAGTTCAAGTTAAGAATTCTCAAACTCCTTGAAAGTATCCACTACACCAGGGCTGTGCAAAGAGGAGAGTCAGTCCCCAGGCCCCCATGCCAAACTGAAGCCCAGCTCTCTTTGACTCTCCTCTCATCTCATCCTCCCTTCTGCCCCACAATGCTCTTCCTGCATACCTGTGTGGACTCCTCTAAGTCTGTCCAAGCTCTGTCCACACTTTCTGCAAACAACTTCTGAGCATATGGGTGAATTCAGAAAAAGGCCCATGGATAACTGCAAGCAAGCTCAAGATCACTTAGAAAAGTAATTCAAGGTCCTCAGGGCTCAGAGCAGGGTCCAGAACCAGGGTTACATTTCCTGCGTGAACAGGTTCTTTATTTACCCTCAATGCAAACTAGTATTTCATGCCTTCTCCTAAACTCCTGTGTTTCAGAGCCTGACTGGATAAATTATACCATCAGACAAATTATTGAAAAAAGTCTCCTACACTGATAGATTTTTCTTAACAACCTTTCAGACTTTGCCTTTTCTTCATTGTCAGTGAAACTATCTCAGCCTGGAGGAGTTCTCTTTTGGGGGAGTTTTCTTTGTTTTTATTTTTTTTAACAAGTCCAATTTCCTCAATAGATATACTTCTATATAAGTTATTTATTTATTCTTGGTGAATTTGGGCAGTTTGTGCCTTTGAAGTAGTGACTCCATTTTATATAAATTGTTAAATTATGTGCTTAGTATAGTTTGTAATATTTTTTTCTTAGCCTTTTCATGTCTGTGAAGTTTCTATCTAGTGATTTCTTCTGTTTAGTGATTTGCCTCAGTTTGTGGTATTTTGTTCCATAGCCCAAGCAAACTAAAACATAAGATTTCATTGCTATAAATTTTCATCTAAAGCAGGGCTTTAGCTGCATATCACAAATTTTGCTATTTTGTATTTTAATTTTTGTACTGTCAAATATTTTGTGATTTTTCTTGAGACTTCCTCTTTGACCTCTGGATTATTTAGAAGTGTGTTGTTTATTTTCCAAGTATTTGCCAATTTTTCAGTTAATTTTTTGTTATTTATTTCTTGTTTAGTTCTATTAGAGAACAAAATTTGCAAGATTTCAATTCTTCAAAAATTCTTAAAACTTGTTTTATGATGCTGGATATAACTCTTGGTAAATGTTTCATTTGAACTTGAAAAGAACGTGTACTCTTCTCTTATTTGGTAGATTATTCTTTAAATTTCAATTATTAAAGTTTGTTCATGGTACTGTGCATTTTACCTCCTTACTGGTTTTCTATCTATTTGTTCTCTGAATTATTTAGAAAATATAGCTGAAGTCTCCAACTATTAATTGTGAACATGATCTCTCCATTTTTTCTTTCAGTCTTAACAGTTTTGCTTCATGTATTTTGAAGCATTCTTTTAAGGGAAATAAACATTTATAAGTGGTATTTTTTATGAATTGATCCTTTTGTCATTACATAGCATATCTCTTTGTTTTGTCAATTTTTCATGGTTTAAAGTCTACATTATTCAATAAGAATATAGCTTTTCCAGATTTTTCATTATTGGTATAAGCATGATAGATAATTTTCTATCGCTTTACCTTTAATCTATACTGTTATATTTGAAGTGAGATTCCTACACATGGCACAGATTTTTTGAAGGAGTTCCAATACCAATGTAATTATTAAGTTCCTACTATGCACCAAGCATTTTTTGCATGTTAGAAATACAGTAAGGAGATCACCCTTTTGGATTCTACAGAAAGAAAACTTCATCTTAGTTGGTACATAATATGTGTCCTAAAGTCAACTTTAACCCTACAGAGTTATACTATATTTTTAATATCTGTATCTGTATCAAATTACCCAAAAAAGAGTAATTTGACTTCAAGGTATGATCACAAAGGAGACCAGGGTACAGATGACAGCATCAGAAAATAAATATGAGATTTCTAGGTCAATCTGTCAACTATAAAATTTTATGCAGAGTTAAAATCTCATTTAAAGAACCTGTCTTCCAACTAAGTCTTTGCTTTCCTTTCATTCTGACTGCCAGTTTCCTGATTGTAACTTTCAATATATAATATCTTTCATTGCGTCCATTTTTAAAATTATAGTTTGTTTTGTTATGATTATAGCTTAGACTTATGTGTCTTCTTTTTTTTACCACTGTCAACCTGCAAATCGCCATGTAGTAAAGATTATTTCTGTGGAGGTCCTGAATATGGGTAATTTCTTAGATCTGCCCTGATTTTCTTATGATGACCTTTCCCCAGACTCATCCTAGACACCAAGATACATATGGCCTGTGAGAGGAAGTCAAGTGTTTACTTCCAAGCTCAGACTTTAAGATCAAGATGGTAATAGAAGATATGTAAAGAAGTCTGAAACACAAAAGGAGATCCCAGAAGTTGGTGATCATAATAAGACCTGAAGGGAAATTATTTGGGAAAATTAGTGATGAGCTAAAGAAAATGAAAATGAGGAATACTCTTTCAGGATGGTGGAGCATGGTGGAAAGACATGCTTTTGACTGATGTAGAATTCCAAGTTCAGGTATCTGTGGTCAAAAAAGAAATAGAGTGTTCATCATTGAGTGTGACTACAGAAATATGGATTCTTAAGTCTTCAGTAAGCTCAAAAGGTACAGCTATAACCTTGAGCAAAACAGCTTTCTTCATTTTAGGCACTTCCCAAAAGAGGATAACAGTTATTACAAGCTGTGTGCTAGAAGTATTCTCAGCATCTGGGAGAATAAGTCCTTCAGTCGACAGCTTGAGTGCCCACCATTGTACATCCCTTGCAATACTCATATCCGGTCCTTCAAGTAAATTCTTGGACCAGGTACAGAATAATCACAATAGGCCTCTCTTCCTAGGGAAAACTTAGAAAATGCAGGTTAATAGGAAAATATATGGCCCTAGCTGCCTCAGCTGGCCTTAACATCACAACTGATACTAACTCGCTCCCTTACTGCTCATTCTGAATTCCTTTCATCCTCAGTTAACACCTCTGTTTATCTCAATGGTTTCCTTTATGGTGTCACACAGACTTAAAGATCAGTCAGACATGCCTGAAAAACCTGAACTTCCTGTGACAACAGTTTTTTTAGGCCAAGTCTGCTACACTTGTCCATTTGACATAAAAATCAGGCAATGGTATGTCAAAACATGTCCAAGTGCATCACTTGAATACCAAATGTATTTTTCTCTGCCTCCATTATATACTTTTCCTTTATCCTTCTGATGATCATTATTAATTACCTCTTCCAAGATGATGATGACTTATTTCCTGCTCTTCCCTTTACAAGAAGAAATTAAAGGGCTAGGTGGTAGTCATAGCTGGTAGTTCACTGAAAATCTTGCTATATCTTCCTAGTTGGAAGTGTTCTTCATTTGGTAAGTAGCACATATAAGAATCCAGAATTTGGGGTATAGGAAACACAAATTCCCCCCAGGGAATCACCGACAGTAATAGTAAGTAGTACGTTTCTGCTCCCGCACCTTGTTTCACAGATCAATGTATCCTATCTGTTAGAGACACAGCACAATATTAAAGATTTAAGCATTCTCACCTTCTTGATCTAGCTCACTCAGAATCCAGTCCCTTTCACTATGTTCCAGACTCCTATTCAGAGATATGGGCTAGGTTCTTCAAGTCCTTTATACTATAGTCTCTTGGCTCCCTTCTGAGACTCTAAATGACTCAATTTGATTCTATCATAACCCCCTTCAGTCAATGCTGAAGCCCTTTACTTTCACATCAAGCTTTTAATTATGTGCTATATACTATATAGTGTATAGTATATGCTAATTTTCTTCACATTTTGCAAATACCCTATTAATGCCTTATTTATTGCTTCTGCTAGTATATACCCCAGCATGGAAATTGCATTCCAGTTCATAAAGAGTGTAAGTTTTGACAAACACAGCTTTCTTATCCTGGAGGCTATTAGTAATCTAAAAAGGGTTCTCATTGACACCTGGGTGGTGAGGGATTTGAAACCCAAATCTCTTCTTGGCACCTTCTTTCTCATACCATTCCTGGCATCAACTATCACTAGGTGTGTTCTAAAGAAAACAGATTTTGAAATGAGAATTAGTACACAGATAGTTTATTATAAAATTCTCTTATAAGAAACATCATGGAAGGGAAGACGAAGGAGGAAGGTTGGTCAGGGAGAAGTTGGGCTGTGATGGGGCATCAACAAAGGCTCAAATGATGCTGAAGGAGATCTCAAGCTAGAATGACTTTCAGAAGCATCTCAAATTGGAAGGAGGTATCTAGAACCTCATAACCCTACCTCAACCACTCACTGGATATAAACTCCCCTATCAAGAGGCTGGGACTTTGGACAAGGCTACCCTCTTTAGTGGAGATTATCAGCTGGCAGCACTTTTCAAAGGTAGGGTAATCCTTTCATCCTATGGAGAGACCATTCAATCCATTGAAATAGATGATGAGAGCTTGATCACAAAATTAGATCTAGGTCTCAAACACCTAAGCAAAACTAAGTTCCAAATCTGTACTGTGATGGTAAAGACTTTGTCAATGCTCTATCATTGTGTAACTATAGGTGCACAGGCTATTGGGAATAAGACGACATTTAGAATATAAAGATCTCAAGTTCTCCTTTTCCAAGTCCATGTAAGCTGTTATCTACATTAACTGCACCGCAACATCATTTTGCATCCACCAAAATGAGCTGCAGGACTTGGTGATGAAAGGTTAAATGGAGCACCTGCTTGTTGTACCTGTCAGCTCAGCTGATTTAGGATTTCATGGATTCATTCATACATATAGTAGTGTTTTGGCAAGAGAGGCTTAAAGGTTTCACTTGGTGTTGTATTCTCTCAGGGAATATTTGTAAAAGTCAGATATCTGCTTCATTAGGGGGCTTTTCCCCAGACAAAACACATCTACTCTTTAATCGTGTCATCATTCAAAGTCATAACTTGCCTCTTGGGGTTTTTGCTAAATAGTAGTGAGGAAAGCTTCCTGAAAAAACAGTATTCTATGTGTGGTTGGTTGGTAAGGGGAGTAAAACATAGACAGGGGGAAATGATATCTTTGATGGGGGCAAAGATAGCTCATAGTTGAAGAAGGAGTATTTGGAAATGTCTAGAGGAAAAATATCAATCTTTGACAAAGGGTTAGGAAGTAAGGAAATGTAAGTGATTTTCATGGCTAGTGGTGTACACAGAGAGGTTACACTACATTTACTACACTACACTCACATAATCAAAAACCATGTAGACAACATGAAGTTAAGACTCTCTCCTAAGGGCAGCAGGACTATTTGGAATTATATTAAGCAGAATCTCACACTGGCTTTACCATGGAGACTTCCTTGGAGGTGGGTAGGACAGGACTTTAGACAGGGAGAGCCATTAGAAGGAGTTGCAGCAACACCCATGAGAGTGAGCTTGCAGCACAAAGACATTAGGACACCTTGTAACTCTACTTCTAAATGAACACAGCGTCTGGATGGATAATGTGGCAAAAGAGTACCTAGAACTTCTTTTATCTTTGGAAATGCCATGTTTGGTATCCAAAGGAAGACTCCCAAACATTTATTTAGGCTACCATTTGACTTTTCTAAATGAAAATCATTGCTAATATTTAGAGGATGGTAATTGTCTTTAAAGTACCAAAGTGAATTTTTCAAATACTGAATTAAAAATTCAACCTAAGTTAAAAATATCTGGACACATTTTTCACAATATTAGGCAGTTTAGAATAACTCATCCTCAATTCCCTCAAGACTTTAATATCTAAACTTGAGCTTATAATCTTAAAACTCACTTCAAATTTTATGTGTTTAAAGCTGGATGATAACACGAGACTGTTCCTGATGAAGACAAAAAAACATCCCACACATGAGCTACTATTAAGAGCTCACCTCTGACCTCTGCTTCTAGACTTCCTGAAATGCCAATCTACTCAGGCTAGACCCCTGCTGAAAAATCTCTGATGGCCACACATTGCCTCACAAGGTGAGTTCTACAGGCCCTTCCTTGGCTTGAAAGATACTAAACCACTTGGACATTCTGCTGTTCTCCCTCCTGCTTTTGTATGCAGTGTTCTGTTGGCCCACCATGTTCCATGTGTTTCTAAAAGGTGACCCATGGCACCACCCCCATTATTCCTGTTTTTCCTGCCTTCTAAGACTAATCTCAAATTTTCCTAATTTCTCAAATTTCCAGGAACTTTTCTGTGGTACATCCCTGAATCTGTGTAGACAGAATACAGGCTAGCACTGATTATTCCCAAGGAAATGGTGCAGATCAGACCTAACCAAGATGGAAGTCCAGGTAGATGGACTTCCACTGTCAATACTCAGAAGCACAACATCCTAGTATGCTTCTCAGCCAAAATTTTCCAGGAGAGTCCATAAACAACTAAAATTGCTTTCTTTGAATCTATTAATCAGACTGCTCAAGGACAGAAAGTCCAGAATGCCCTTTCTGCAAGCTGCTAGCTGATCAAGTTTGTAGAAAAAACAATGCAAATAAGATTCACTGCACCCTGAATGCCTGAAATTTGCTTTTCTTCCCACTTATAAATTGTGCATTTGACTTTGTTAATCATGAAAACTACAACTGATTTCCTCAAATGTGTATAAATAATTTCCATGAAAATAGCTAAACACCATGAAAAATCACTTTCTGAAAATATCCAAATACTTTTTTTTCAAATACTTTTGATAATATCAAACACATAGTAAAATGAGAGTATCAGTATGTTTTTAATAAATTAATTAATGTAAAGCTACTGACTTCAGGTTAATTAGTGTGGTCTTTTCCCTCAACATCACTAAACAGGAAATTTGCATTTCAAAAATTAAAACTGACTTAAATCTCTCTCTAATTTTTAATTTTTTAACTAATTAAGATTTGATTTACCATATTTAATTTTTATTGCTAGGAGAGATATTACAAAAAAGTGAAATTGGAGTTTTTATCTTGGCTATTCCAGTTACATGATTCCTAGGCAACCTGCCTAGCCCCTCATTATAAACCTCAGATTTCTTATCAGATGGCCCTGATGCCCCATCTTATCATGACATAATAATTTAAGACTTTATAAAGTTATTTTGAGGATGAATTGAAACAAGGAATTTAAATCCCTCAAGAAAATAATTAAAAATAATTTTTGTCCTCTGTTTTGGCAGAGTATTCTCATCTGTTAAACCAATCAAGTTGCTTGCAGTTTATGGATGTTCCTAAGAAAAATGAAAAGCCTTTTTATTTTTTATTTCAAGTGTAGTGTGCTAAACCCTGTCTCAAGTAGAAGAGGAATAAATTTGTGTGATATGGAGAATGAACACAAGCTTACAGGTTCACACAGAAGAAAATATGGGAAGAAGTTAAAAGTTCCATGTTGCTGTCATACCAGCCATTCCAATATTCTGATTAATAAGCCAAGAGTGATCAGCACAATTTTTAACACTAAAATGATGAAATGTTGAAAAGGAGATTGGAATGCTCTCTTTTATCTCACTACTTAAAATTAGATCTATGAGCACCCTATCAATAGATCTCTGGTGAGAATTTAGTACTATTAGTGCTGTTAAAAATCATTATGTACCTTTAATTATTTGAATTTTCCTTTAAAAACCGGTTAAAAGCTTAGTGAGTGGATTCTTCAAAGAAACTCTTTAGTAACACTAGAGAATAACAGCAACATATTTTAAAATAATTCTTTACAGATTCAAAATTTAAAGAAAACAAAGGACCAGGATTTTAAAGTTTGAATTCCCTCAAAGATGTTTTTAATACAGTACCATCATTTTATAGGTAGAACAATTGAATCCCAGGACACTTACATGATTTAAATCCCAAGTGAAAGTTAGAGCAGAGATTTTTTTGAAGGCTATTTAAATAGCTGGTTAAAAAAAAAAAAAGGCAAGAAAATAAACCAGGTTTTAAAAGAAACTATCTACCTATTTTTCTCTTGTACATTATACTTCCCTGCGTCTATTTGCTAAATACTGATTATCTATATTTAAATAGACACTTTTTTTCACACTGTGGCTGTATCTTAAAATGTTGATTGTTCTCAATTAAAAGCTAACCAGTCCCATCGATTGTAAACGTCAGTGAGCTCAAGGGAATACTGTAAGGTCAAGTGTGTAAGACACAGGAGTGGAGTGGAGTAGGCATCCTAGTACCCAGAGACAGGATCTAATAACAGTGTAGCACAGGGTCATCATTCCACATGGGCTGGACAGACTACTCCCTTAGTATAAAAGCAAAATCTTGGGATATCCCTACCCTCTAGCAGAAGCCTAACAAATGAAGGTTAATACTATATTAATCAACTTCCTATGGTCTATTATGGAGGATGAGAGAGCAAGTTGTTCTTATTTGCTGTTTGAAGCAGAACCCTTTCGCAATCGACCTTCCAAAATGACCCGCTTCCTAAGTTAATTTTTGTTCCTTCAGACTTTGCCAGTTAAGCCTAACAACCAGACCTAACTAGCCTCTCCACATGACTCACTGTCCATCACGAACAGCTGATTCTTGAATTAGAACACCTGAGGACCCATTACTTCAAGTCCCATCCAACCTGACCAGCATGCACTCCACAACCCACCATAAAAGTCATTGCCCTTAGGTGGGAGAGATGGATTTGAGATTTCTTCTCCTGTTTTATCAACAGACATCTTTTGCATTAAAATTCCTTTCTGTCTTGGAAATCTTTGTTGTTTCACTAATTGTACCTTTGTGTAGCAAGTAATAAGATCTATTAGGGCTGGACCCTTTGTGGGGTTTTGGTAGCATTTTGAGGCTTGTGCCCAAGTATTTGGGGTTGATCCTTAGCCCAAAGGATGCAAAAACTAGATCAGCATCTCCTTAGTGTGATGAGGCTCTGAGAAATGATTCTCATTGGTCAAATTAATGATAAGTGGATTTTTAAATCAAAAGGGTAAAAAAACTACTGACTATAGGATAATAAAACTCTCTAGAAGATATTTACTTAGTAAATACAATTCCTCTGGGTCTTGGATGTTCTGAGATTTAATGACATTTCTTTGGAAGCATTAACATACATCTATATACCCAAACTGAAATTTAAAACACATTAAGATTTTTCCATACTGAGTTCAAATTTTTTTCAATTCTTTATATTTTAAAACATTCTTAAGTATCTAAATAATTAATGAAAATCTAAAGCTATGCCTCTATCTCTTCCCCATTTCTCCCCCTCCATACTTAAATCACCATTTATACTTCACCCTACAGAAGTATAAGTCATGCTAAGGCATTCTTTTGTAACTCTACTATTAATACATATTATAAATACACAGGATTAATGATTTACACAAATAACATTCTATACACATGCATCCTTTTATATAGTCTTCTCCCCTCAAGTTGAAGTCTAGTGATCTATACGTGATACAAAAAGATTCAGGTCATTTCTATCTCAATTTTATTTTATTCCTTTTAATTTTTAACTTAAATCAATATGAGGGTACAATTTTTAGGTTACATTGTTATCACTTCCAGAGTAAAGTACCATTTGTAGAAGAGCCCTTCACCAAGGGGGCGTCTTATACACCCTCAGAAGGTGCACATTAGGTGAGATCCCGCCTCTTA
>CAUYRH010052255.1:0-24228 GCA_963574655.1 Perodicticus potto | reverse complement strand
GAGAGCTTCTCTCTCCCTACTTGAAATCTCTCCCACTACCAGGAGCTTTGGTGTTTTCTGTATTCTTTTCTGTAAATCAATTCTGTCTTATCACGGACGGGTGGGGGGGGAATAATGTAATGAAGAATAATAAAATACATGTAAAAATAGAAAAGAAAAAAAAAAAGATGGAGACTTTACCTCTTTTATATTTACATGGATGGAGCTGGAAAATACTCTTCTTAGTAAAGTATCTCAGGAATGGAAAAAATATATATCTAATGTACTCAATACTACTATGAAACCAATTTATAATCACTCACACTTTCATATGAAAGATGAATCACAACTATAGCCCAGGATGAAGAAGGGAAGAGGAAAGGGATGGGAAGGGACAGGGGTGGTTTGATAGAGGGAAGGGACCACACCTACAGAGCATATAGCAAGGGTACAAGTCAAATCTATCAAGTATAGAACACAAATGTCTTAACACTGTGATTAAGTAAATGAAGTGAAAGCTATGTTAATTAGTAGGATGTGAGCACTCCAATTTGTACAAATAATCAACACATTGAATCCCACAAAGGCATAAATGTATTCATGATCTATATATGTATGACTTAATTTAAAAAATAATAATTAAGATAATAATGCAATAATAATAATTAAGATTGGATAAAAAGAGTTTAAATTAGGTAGAAATTGATCTCAACTCACAAAAATCAAAACTTATTTTCAGGACTGAAAGAGCTCACTATTGAGATCCCTTCGTGGATGCCACTTATCAAGGGTAACCTTGAGAATTCTGAAATTCTCTGAAATTGTATCAGGAGAGCCTTCCAGTTGAGATCACACACATAGATTTCTAGGGAGGTGTTAAACTCTGCTAGTTCCCTGTGGAGTAAAATGCCACTGAAGTTAATCTCCTCTGAGGAATTGGCTGGAGGAAGGAATTTTCTCCCATCACCACCACAGATGATCTTCCTCTGCCATAAGGGATATAAGCTCTTCTACCCATATCTCAGGGAAGAGACCAAGGGAATAGCTTGAGCTACTCTCTTGGTCTCTGCCCCAGGCAAATGCAAATCTCCACAATGGGTGTTTGCTTTGCCTGTTTACTAGGCAGGAAATGACCCAGTTAAAGTATCTTTCTAGGTCTTTCTCTTCTATGACCATTTTTCCCCAGAGTGCTCACAGACCCAGCAGAGGTGTTTGTAACCTGTATCCCCAACAGGCTAGAATTTCATAAAAGGCATGAACCTTGGTAGCAATTGCTAGCTTAAATGTAAACTAGCTGACTTTTCTTTGTTCGGACTCACTCAGCTTACTTTTTAATTTTCCTCTTTTTCCAGGGGTGTTTTCCATTGCCAAGAATGGGCTCTTTGGTCCCCATTTTCCCAGCACCTGCCCTTCCTATTCACCAATGACTAGAGGCATGAGAGATGTAACAGTATGAGATTGACTTCTCACTTTCAAGTCTGAAACTGAGAAATTGCTAAAATAAAAGAAATTTGGGGGACTTCTGAACTTTTTAGCATGATTAGTGAATTACACTACAAGTTATTCATTCCCAACTACATTTTTTAAATGTCCTTATTGCGTAACACTCAGATCTTATTCCTACCATATGGTCTTCTCATGCCAAAGTCACTGCCTGCCAAAAGCTTGTATTCAAATAGCATGGACAAGAGTGTCCTGTGCCAAGTAGACACCTAATTAAAGTACGTAATAATAGCTGCTATTTATATAACACGTTCTGAGTTCTCAAATCTTTGCATTGCCAGAAAAATGTCAAAATGCTCAAAATGTCCAACACAGTACCTTATCCTTAACTGTTCATGGGAGCATACTCAAGGAAGAGAACACATGGCTGCATCTGCCACAATCCCTAGCTGAGTAAATGCTATTTCCCCTCCTCTTATGTTCTTCCAGTTTTTCACAGAAGGACCTAAAGACAAAGACAATCATATTTGCACATTTTTAACAGCTTTATTGGAATATAAATCACATTACAAACAATTCATTTATTTAAAGTATAAAATTTAATGGGTTTTGGTGTATTACATGACTAAGTTTTTTAACTGTGGAAAAATTATACACATGAAAAATTTTTCAATTTTTAAGGGTACAATTCCAGGGCATTAAACATTGAAAATGTTGTGCAACCATCACCACAATTTATTTCCAAAACTTTGCCAAAAGTTTTCCAAAACTTCAGACAGAAACTGTATTCGTAACTCCCCCTTCTACCTCCTCTTAGTCCCTGGGAATCTCTAATCTACTTTCTGTCCCTGTAAATTGACCTATTCTAGATATTTCATAAAAGAGGAATTATACAATCTTTGCCCTTTGGTGTCTGCCTTACTTCACTTAGCATATTATCTTCAAGGTTCATCCATGTATATACCACATTTTGTTCATCTATTCATCTGTTGGTTATAGAATTATGTTTAAAAATACTTTGAGTGCAGAGAATTTAAAAATCCCATACCTCTATTCATAGCACATGCTTACCAGTCAGGATGAGCCCATCTCTTGGATTTTATTAATTTCTCATCTCCAGAAGTTTCTCCTATACCCTTTCCTCCAACAGGCACCCACTCTAATATGTTTATAGGTTTGCAAAATACATATGTGTGGGCCAGGCTCAGTGGCTCACACCTATAATCCTAGCACTCTGGGAGGCCAAGTCAGTTGGATAACCTGAGCTCAGAAGTTTGAGACCAACCTGAGCCAAGAGTGAGACCCCCCCTTCTCTAAAAATAGCAAGGCATTGTGGCTGGCGCTTGTAGTCCCAGCTACTTGGGAGGCTAAGGCAAGAGGATCACTTGAGCCAAGAGTTTAAAGTTGCTATGAACTATGACACCATGGCACTTTACCAAAAGCAACCAAGTGAGACTCTGTCTTAAAAATAAATAAATGAAATAAAATACATAATTGTGTATATTGTTTTAATTTATGTACATCTATTTAATTTATATAAATCTCAGTCAATTTCTTACTTTTTCACTCAATTCTGTTTTCATATTACACATATTACTGAGACCCAATCAATTATTAATTGTTTAATGTTTAGTTTAGCCTCTGAAATATGGAACAAATAAATAAAGTGACCTCATTTTACAATATTCTCTCCACTGAGGAATATGACTCACAGAGTAATTGCTGTATTTCTCTGTGGGCCACTAGTTGAATCTTTAATCTCTCCAAGTCTTGGTTTTTCCACCTCTATCACAAGAGAGTTACACCAGATCAGAGAGCTTTGCTGAGTAGTGCACATCCAATGATCTGAGAAACTTTTCTAAAATAATGTGCCCAACCCAACAGCAAAATCTAAAGCAATAAAACCCTAGTATAAATAAACATTGGGGAAACCTCCCAGATGTGCATCTCTATTTAAAACTCCTGCATAAGATGGATCTCCATAGCCCCTTCCCTACAACATATCGGGATTCTGTGATTATCTGAAAAATCTCTTAGCAAAAGTCCTGCAGCAAACCAAAGGCTAGAACAAGGCAATAAAAATGATACCTATCTCCCAGATTTCTGTTTTCTAAATATGAAATCCATTTTAAAAGCATTTACACTGTTTTATTGCTCCCTTCTATGAGTATATTCTAAGGACTAACTGCTCCTGTTTAACACACTCATCCACAGCTCCTTGGGGCTCAATCCTTCCTTAGCTTGGATCTCCAGTTCTTGTATTTGATGCAAGTTAAAAGGGACTGGGGACATCTTTCATTTTTATTCCCATCAGAAATTTGTGTAGCTTAAAAGGGTCACCTCTGAGTCTCTGCTTTTGCAAGGAATACAGAACTAGTTTCTATCATCTGGTTTAAAAAGGAAATGTCTACACCATTCTACATGTCCAGAGCTGCTCTTGTCTCACCCTCTGTGTCTTAATCTCAATTATCAGGACTCACCCTCACAGACTTTTTTTTTTTTTTTGAGACAGAGTCTCACTCTGTCATAATAGCCCAATCATAGTTCACTGCAGTCTGGAACTCCTGAGCTCAAGGGATCCTCTTGCCTCTAACCTCCTCAAAAGCTGAGACTACCAGGTGTGCACCAATAAATCCAGCTACTTTTTTTATTTTTGGTACAGATGGGATCTTGCTGCATTATTTAGGCTGGTCTTGAACTCCTGGCCTCAAGCAATCCTCCCCTCTTAGCTTCTCAAAGTGCTGGGATTATAGGTGTGAGTCACTGCACCCAGCCCGCAGCCTTCTTTGCTTGTCCCCAAATATTAGTGTTAATTACTTGAAAATACAGAAAATAGGAGAGAAGACAAAATTACTATAATACCAATGGTTGAAATACCTTTTCCTCACAAATATATCCCCTATCCAGTCTTTTAGTTAGTCACAAAATACTGGTCTCGTTGTTCAAGCCCCACACCCAGGAATTATGTTTGATTTCCGTTACTATCTCCAACCTATCAGTCCAATCTCCACATACATCCTGAATCTGTCCTCATTTTTCTGTTTCCCTTCCTATCATCTTAGGCTAGGCTACCACCACCTCTCCCCCCAGAAACCCAATTAGCTTCTTTGGTAAATTACTAAACCAAAAAAGAAAGAAGAAGAAGAAACATAGTGAAGACAGAACCAGAAAGCAAAAAATACCAGACCAGCTTAAAGATTTTGGCCATCGTTAACAAGATGGGGCGGGTGTTTAGAGATAGGGTTTCATCCTACCACCCTGGCTGGAGTGTAGTAGTGTGATCATAGCTCACTGTAGCCTCAAACACCTGGGTTCAAGCAATCCTCCTGCCTCAACCCCACTAGTAGCTAGGACCACAAGCACATGCCACTATGCCCAGCTAATTTTTCTTACTTATAGAGATGGAGTCTTGCTATGTTTCCCAGGCTTGTCTTAAACTCCTGGCCTCAAATGATCCTCCCACCTTGACATCCCACAGTGCTGGGATTACAGGCATGAGCCACTGTACCCAACCCCTAACAATATTTAATTTAATACAAATAAATCTAAGCCTCTGCATTTACTTTCCAAAATTCCATGGCATACATTACAAGATGTACAAAGGACTTATGTAATTTATTTGACTATAGGCTCATTATTAAGAAAATAATGTGATATACCCAACCAAAAAAAAACTTTGTTAGCTACTTTAGCTGAATTAATAAAAATGCAGTCTCCAATACAGGGGAATAATTTTCCTTTTGTATTGGCCATACACAATATTTAATTCTGGGAACTAGATTAAAAATATAACCATACAGTAGAATTTCTGTAAGTTGACCACCTTGGTCAACACTGGTCAACAGGTCAACATCCAAAGGTGATTAATGAAATCCCCATTAAAATACCAGTGTCATAATTGGAAGATCTTGAAAAAATGGTTCTACATTTCATATGGAACCAGAAAAAAAAAAATCCCAAATAGCCAAAGCAATTCTATGATCAGAATAAATCTGGAGGCATCAATTTACCAAACTTCAGGCTATACTACAAGTCTATAGTGATCAAAACAGTATGGTATTGGCATAAAAATAGAGACATAGATCTATGGAACAGAATAAAGAATATAAAGATAAAACCAGCCTCATATCATCATCTGATCTTTGACAAAGTAAACAAAAGCATACACTGAGAAAAAGAATCCCTATTTAGTAAGTGGTGCTGGAAGAACTAGATAACCCCATGTAAAACACTGACACTGAACCTGCACCTCTCACCACTTATAGAAATTAACTCATGGTAGCTAAAAGATTTAAATCTAAAATAAGAAAACAAAAACCCTGGAGGAAAGTATGGGAAAAACTCTTAATCAGCCCAGGGAAATAATTTATGAAGACTCCACTGGCAATCGCAACAGTAACAAAAATAAATAAATAGGACCTGATCAAGTTAAAAAGTTTCTGCACAGCTAAGGATTCAATTGATAAACCAAAGAGACAATTTATAGAATGGAAGAACATATTTGCTTGGTACAAATCTAAAAAAGGGCTAATGACTAGAATCTACAAAGAATTCAAGCAAATCAACAAAAAACTCCATTAAACACTAGTCAAGAGCTTTGCACAGAAACTTCTCTCTGGAGCACAGATGAATGGTCAGCAACACGTGGAAAAATGCTCATTGTCCCTAAGCATCAGAGTAATTGCAAGTTAAAACCACCTTGAGACATCATCTAACCCCCATGAAAACAGCCCACATTGCAAGTTCCCAAAGCAACAGATTGTAGCATGGGTGCTGAAAGAAGAGCACACTCACACAGTGTTGTTGGGACTGCAAACTAGCACAGTCTCTGTGGAAAGAAGTATGAAGATTCCTCAAAGTACCAAAAATAAACCTCCTGTTTGATCCTGCAATCCATTACTAGGTATTTATCCAAAAGAAAAAAATACATTTTACCATAAGGATATTTGCACTGAAATGTTTATAGCAGCACAATTCACAACTCTAAAGATGTGGAGACAATCCAAATGCCCTTTAACACATGAATGGATTAATGAACTGAGGTATATATACATCATGGAATACTACATACTATTCAGCCATAAAGAAGACAAAGATTTTTTATCTTTTGTGACAATCTGGATGTTTTTGGAGAACATTCTCCTAAGCAAATGATCACAAAAATGGAAAAACAAGCATCACATGTACTCAGTACTAAATTAGAACCAGTAGATTAACAACTCCATGCTCATGTGAAAAAGAAACTCAATTAAATTCAAGTAAGAGGGAGGAGGGGAGGGGTTCGGTAAATGCCCACCCAGTGGGTACATTGCACAGCTATGTCACACACTTCCTGGGTGAAGGACATAACTACAGCTTAGACCAGGCTCACACTTTTTAAACAGGGGGCCAATTGACTGTCCCTCAGACCATTGGAAGGCCAGACTGTAGTTTAAAAAAAAAAACTATGAACAAATTCCTATGCAAACTGCACATATCTTATTTTGAAGTAAAAAACAAAACAGGAACAAATACAATTCACACCAACTCATGTGGGCCGTGGGCCGTAGTTTGAGGACCCCTGGCTTAGTCTTTAACCCTACAAAAGCAAACTATGTAACCAATTATATATACTCCCATATTGATCTAAAATAAATATACATATATGAATATACAGTAGAACCTCTGTTAGTTGACCACCCAGGGGATTGTAAGAAACTGGTCAATTTATGGAGATGATCAATAAAAAGAACCATACCTAATGTACTGATATGTACATGTGGTGCATGTCCAGTCGATGAACATTAAGTCAACTTAAGGAGGTGGTCAGTGTAAGGAGGTTGTCAACTATGGAGGTTCTACTGTATTCTGAATGACTGAGAATTCTGAAAGGAGCTAAATTGGGTCACATGAGCTATAGCTGAAAACACAGGAGATGCTTGTTTGGAAAAGAGAACACTGAGGGTCTAAAGCAGTAGTTCTCAACCTTCCTAATGTTGCAGCCCTTTAATACAGTTCCTATAGGTTGCACCCCACAGGTTGAGAACCGCTGGTCAAAAGAATGCACCCTTGGAATATTTGAAGACCTTGCACCCACCAGGAAAAGGAGTCTCCAACAGTGCAGCTCCAGAAGGAGAGGTAGGCTTTGGTTCAAAAGAAATTCACCCACCCTGTATAGCTCAGCTGAAACGCCTTTTCCTCAGAGAACCCTGCCCTAATTACCTTGAATGAAAAATCCACTCTCCCTCACATTTCGCTCTCTTTCCTGCATTTATTGCCAGCTAGGGTTATCCTGCTTTTGCTTAAGCATATGCTGCCTTTCTGACTTGCATCTATCCTCTGTGAGAGCAGGGATTTTTAAAATTTTTTTTCCTCTTTAAAAAAGTTTAATAGACATGGCCTACAGACACATGAAAAAATGCTCATCATCCTTAATCATCAGAGAAATGCAAAGCTACCCCAAATTTGCATGCTTTCGAGTAAAACCAGAGTGCTTGGTTTGCTAAGATGGCATCCAGTTCTAGCAATACCCTCTGCTCCTCAAATAGATTGCAGCCCTTAAGCCATCCTTAGGTAGAAATTCTGAGTCCTGGAATATAAAAGACTACAGGTCATTGCCTGTTCGCTGAACCTGCAGTTCCCAGCCAACTGGGAATTGCATGATTCTCCTTGGACGTGGATATGATGGACTTCCAGCATGAGTCACAAGGCCCAGTCACAAGGCAGGTTTCTTTCCTGGTAATCGATTCTGTCCATCCTCTTGACAGCATCAGGTGACGTGGGAAGGGGATGAGGGGAAGGGAGAAAAGAGAGAGGAGGGTCTCCTCATGAACTTCTCCCATGAGGAGGAGGATGCCCTCCAGGAAAGAGAATGACTCTAGCCCATGAGGTAGGGACCCCACCATGACGGAGTGCATCGCACACCTGAACATTCCTTCATCTGCTTTTCGTTAGGTTCTCAGGGTAAAGTAAACAAGAAAACAGCTTTGGTGAAGGCAGACCTCACCCGAGGTCAGAGGGTCGAGGGAGGTCTGTGCTGCAGAGGGCTGTGTCAACCCTGAGTCCCTGAGGGGGTGTTGTGCTCTTGGGCTGGGAAGAGCTCACAGGGGCCTCAGCACCCACTGCAAACGTACCCCACTGCCCACAGCTATAGTTAATTAATTGCGAATAAATTACAAAATGCCTCTGCCAGTTTGCTGACTCCCCAGCCTGCACCCTGCTGCTCCCCCACACGCTCCCTGGGCGTAAGCTGCTGAATTGTAGGGGACAGCAGCGGCTCTTGGTTGAGTCCATCTGAGACCTGGCTGGCGTTCCTGAGAGGAGCCTCCCCCACCTGTAATCTTAGCCTCCTCCTCCTAACTTTTCTGTTCATAGCTTTGAAGCCAGAAAATGTGTGTCCTTTGTCAAGGCTGCTGTGATGGTCCTGAGACCCCCCCTCGCTGTTCCAGCCCATCTAGCTGTCCCCCCGGCAGCATGGCAGACCTCCCCCTTCTTCCTCCTCGCAGTCCTGGCACCCCCCGCTGCCTCCCCAGAACTTCAGAGGGAAGCAGACCCACAGAAATGCTGCACGAAAAGGAGCCCTTGGAAGACCAAAGCGCCTTTCTTTCTTTTGAATGAAGATGAAACTCAGAAATACAGGAAAAGGAATGTCAAAGAGGAGACAGAGGCAGGAGGGGGTGGGACGGACAGCAGAAAAAAGATGAGACTTCCCGGGTTTCACGGGTCTCAGTGGGAACCTGGGGGGGTGAGCTATTTATGTGCCCAAATGGTCACTCTCTCATCATCTCTCTCATTCTTCCCCTTTCCTTCTCTCTCTCCCTCTTTCCTCTCTCCCCATGTCCCCTCTGCTCCCTCCCTCCCAGGTGTGTGCACAAGTGTGTGGAGGGGGATGCAAGTGGGAGGAGCGGATGAGAGGTGGGATGACTGTCGGGAAAGTGAGGATGAGAAGTCAAGGCCCCAGGCAGGTGACGGGGGTAGGAAAAGCCCAGACTTCCTGGCCTCAGCAGTGACCTGTAAACACACCACACTGGTGACATCCCTTCACTACAGTGTCTGTGCGAGCAGGAAGCTCTGTTGCCCACTCTCAGAACCTACCCCACGGCACTTTAAGGATCACAAGATAATGTTTGAGTCAGAGGATGCTTCTGAAGATATACTCCATCTGGTGTAGCCTTTCATTTTTCAGATGAGAACCCGTGGTCTAGAGACAGAAAGTGACATGCTCACTCTTCCATGCAGCTACAGACATTCACAGCATCCCCCACTTCCCAGGCCGTGGTGTTGAATACGAGATCTGACAAGTAAGCTCTTGAGCTCATCCTAAAAAAGTGCTACATACCTCATTGCTGAATATCACTGCGGCCATCGTCAAAGTACATTCCTTGGGGTGCTATGCACTAATGCCAGTGTATAGTCCACCCTTCAGAGCAATTTTGAAACTCTTTTTCTGTAATGACCATCAGAACCGTAGTTGTACAGCACTCAAAAACATGCAACAACAATAAGGAACTCCACTCAGCAAGACACTGCCACATGCTGACGGGGACACAGCTGGGAGACACTGATATACCAAGGTTATGAATGCTTGCCAAGTTGTTTGTACAGTGCTGCCAATGTAAACGCATGGTGGCACAATTACAAACTTAACTGTTAGACTTCATATGATGACAGATGGCCATGGTCATTTTACCATAGGACATTTGCACTTGAATGTTTATAGTAGCCCAGTTCCCAATTGCAAAGATGTAGAAACTACTCAAATGCCGTTCAGCACATGAATGGATTAATAAACTGTGGTATACGTATATCATGGAATACTACTCAGCCATTAAAAAGGCAGAGATTTTGTGTCTTTTGAAACAATGTGAGTGAATTTGAAGAACATCCTTGTAAGTAGAGTATCACAGGAATGGAAAAACAAGCATCACATGTGCTGAAGACTAAGTTGAAACTAGCAGATTAACAACTATATGCTCACTTCAGAGAAAAAGTCAATGAAGTTCAAGAAGGAAGGAGGGGGAAAGAGCATTTGGCAAATTCTCGCCCCAAGGGTACAATGCAGGGGTGTATAGCTTGCTTCCCGGGTGAAGGAAACAAGTACAACCAGGACTTTACCTTACAAATTCAAACAATGTATCCTAGTCATGTGTACCCTCATAGTAATCTAAATAAATAAATAAATGTTGGAAAAAAGAAAACAACTTAGCCCCTTCTGCAAAGATGTCAGTGCCTTTTTGTTTATTTGTTTGTTTGTTTTTGAGACAGAGTCTTACTATGTTGCCCTCAGCAGAATGCTGTGGCATCACAGCTCACAGCAACCTCAAATTCTTGGGCTTAAGCAATTCTCTTGCTTCAGCCTCCCAAGCAGCTGGGACCACAGGCGCCCACCACAACACCTGGCTATTTTTTGGTTGTATTTGGCCTCAATTGAATTCAATTGAATTCAAACCCGCCAGCTCCAGTGTATGTGGCTGGCGCCCTAGCTGGTGAGCTACAGGTGCTGAGCCAAGACGTCAGCATCTTTGAGGGCAGAGACTGGATGCTAGGGGTTGCAGCCAAACATAATCCTAACTAATTGGACATGTGAGGTTTATTCTGTAATATATTTCCTCATTTTCATATTCTTTTTGCAAAGTTTTTTTTTTTTAAGAAAACAAAACTATAAAAAGAAAAGGATCTAATCGTGTAATACTGTGATGTAAGGATGCCTGCCTTCCCCCACAGATCCGGGCCCTTCTTGAACAAGGAAAGCTCCCTCTTCCAGGAAGCCCTAAACAGCAAGGTGAGGGAGCCTTGGGTGTAGGCATCAGAGGGTGCATTGTCTACAGTGATTTTAAGAATGATCATTTCCATGTTCTCTTTCCATTTCCATTTTCTCTTTTTTTGCAGAAGAAAACGTTTCAGATTTTTACTAAGCACAATAGAAATCATGACATTTTTGCTGACGGTATTTTGGTGGACATTTTCAACTGTGAAAACTTTAGAGAGCTGCTAATAGAATAAATCATGAAGGGAATCAAAGATGTAGGCACTATTGTAATTTTGGGAATTTACTGGAAAATGGGATTTTTATGAATCTCCAGCCAAACTTGTCCACAGGGTAAATGTGGAAATTCCTATTTGTAAACCTGTTGGTTTGTGTGAAAGAAAATTTCAAAACTAAAATTAATAAAAAATTTCTCTGATCAACTATTAAGTGAAAATGGCTTGATAAATCTGGCGGCACTGTCCACTGAACACAATATGCAAAAAAAAGACCAATTCTGACAAAGTTATTAACAAATTTACAGACGTTTAGGCATGAACATGAAATCTGTAATATTATTATTACAACAGACCAATATGGAGGCATAAGTTTTTTTCCTTTTAAAAGAAAATACACAGGGCCCAGAGTGGAGGCTCATACCTGTAATCCTAGCACTCTGGGAAGCCGAGGCCGGTTCATTGCCTGAGCTCAAGAGTTCAAGACTGCCCTGAGCCAGAGTGAGACCCCATCTTTAAAAATAGCCGGGTGTTGTGGTTGACACCTGTAGTCTCCACTACTTGAGGCTGAGGCAAGAGAATTGCTTGAGCCCAAGAGCTTGAGGTTGCTGTGAGCTATGACACCAAAGCACTCTACCTAGGGTGACAAAATGAGAATCTGTCTACATAAATAAATAAATAACAGGAAAATACACAAATATAATTAAAAAGTATCCTTCTACTTTCTCTTCCCCTGTTTTATTATATTTATTTTACTGACATAATAATCCATATTACAGCCAATAAAAGAAAAAAGTATGGTTTTTTGGCTATTATTGTTATTTATTTTATGATCGTTACTGAAAATAATTATGTTCCACAAAGAAAGGGAGATTCAAAACTATCTGCTTCCAGTACACCCCAGGTTGTGGACCTGCCTGGAATGAGCAGTTTCCTCTTAATCTTCTGCTCATCCAACCCCCACCTGCAGCATTTTGGAAATGGAGTTTCAATAAGGCTATGTTTCTGGCATGTCTGTTTGTTACTTGGGCCTTTTTCTTATAAAGTGGAATCGCCATGGCTCGGAATCCTAGTCCTTTTTTTTGCAATTTTTGGCTGGGGTGGGGTTTGAACCCTCCACCTCAGGTATATGGGGCTGGCACCCTACTCCTTGAGCCACAGGCACCACCCCAGTCCTAGTCCTTTTTAACAAGTGTGAAAGGAGGAGATGCACTTCCCTGCCTTGGGCCCTCCCATGACATGTTCCGGGGTTTCGTCACCTTGGCATTACTGATGGTTTGGGCCAGATAGGTCCTTGTTGCGGGGACCGTCCTGCGTCTAGTAGGATGTTTAGCAACACCCCTGTCATCTCCCCGCTAAATACCAGTAACAATCCTGCTCTCCAGCTGTGATGACCAAAATTATCCCCAGAAATCTTCCTTATATTGGATGGAGGCTCAGCAGTTTGTACTTGCAATGTTCCCACAGGACACCCTCTTCTACTTCAAACTTGGGCAAGCTTCCCACCATCACTGGGCCTCCACTTTCTGCATCTGTAAAGTTAGAATAATAATCTATCTTGATTTGATGTAACGTTCAATGAAGATAACATCAATGGAAATGACGTGTACACTCTAAATCTGTTTGCACATGTGCGGGAAAATGTGATGCTCTGAAAATGATCTTAAGTGACCAATGCATTTCATCTTTGAGTTCCCCCCAAAACTTCGTTGGCCAACTAAATGTAATTTCTTCTTTTCTAATTTAAAACAGGATCTTTCACTGAACTTGATCTCTTTGGGTACCCTCATATTAATCTGAAATTTAAAAATTAATGCTTAATTATGTAATGATATTGAATCTTTTTCTTTTCCTTTTTGAGACAGAGCCTCAAGCTGCCACCCTGGGTAGAGTGCCGTGGCATCATAGCTCACAGCAACCTCAAATTCTTGGGCTTAAGCGATTCTCTTGCCTCAGCCTCCTAAGTAGCTGGGACTACAGACGCCCACCACAACACCTGGCCATTTCTTGGTTGTAGTTGTCATTGTTGTTTGGCAGGCCGGGGCTGGATTTGAACCCGCCAGCTCTGGTGTATGTGGCTGGTGCCTTAGCCGCTTGAGCTATAGGCTCCGAGCCAATTATATTGAATCTTATTGGACACTCAATATATGTACAGATGTCCAGGACAGTTTCTCTCAAGGGATCTCTGCACCTTCTTTTTTTAAAGACGGTCTGGGTGCAGACAAAACTTACAAGTCCTACGGTAGTGGGGGAAGCAGACTCACCTTCCTGTGCTGTCCATGGGTCTGTGCTGACCTGTGGGCTGTTCTGGTCTGGGTGCAGGATATCTGCCTGGGAAGGGAATCCTGCCTCGTTCTTCTGAGCTTTGTGTGTGGTTCCTGACCTGGTCCCCAAAGGGGAAGTCTCTCCAGGCTGCATCAACTTTATCCACAGCTCAGGCTGTTTTCATCCTTCATTTCTTTCACCTGCTCTGCACCTGCTTAGAGGCCTCGAATGTGCTCTGTATACCAAGCTGGAGTTGAAAATCTCAGCAAGTTTGGCCTCTGGACACCCTCCTCAGCCTGGGTAGCTGCTTGCCCCGGTGCTGTGCTAGCTGCTGTGCTGGGCTGACCACGGGCTGTCTCTAAGACATTCATACTTCCCAGGGGCAAGTTACCCTATTTCCCTATCTGGATGTTTTTTAAACTCTTGTTCAATATCTTTCCTCCTTTCCTCCCCTCCAAGTTTGACCTTGAGTTGGGGAGCAGAAACACCAGCTCTCTGATCTCTCTTTTTCTTAACTAAGGTTATTTCTGAGTTATTTTTTAAATTTTAATTATTTTATTTATTTATTTATTTTTTACAGACAGGGTCTTACTCTATCACCCAGGCTGGAGTTCAGGGGTATGATCATAATTTACTGTAACCTCAAACTGTTGGGCTCAAGTGATCCTCCCATCTCAGCCTCCCAAGTAGCTGGGACTATAGCAGCAGTTCTCAACCTGCAGGTCGCGACCCCTTTGTAACAATGACAATACATCCTGCATATCAGATATTTACATCACGATTCATAAAAGTAGCTAAATTACAGTTATGAAGTAGCAACAAAAATAATTTTATGGTTGGGGGTCACCACAACATGAGGAACTGTATGAAAGGGTCGCAGCCTTAGGGGGCATTAGGAAGGTTGCAAACCACTGGACTATAGGCATGGGCCATCATGCCCCGCTAATTTTTTTATTTTTAGTAGAGATGGGGTCTTATTCTTGCTCAGGCTGGTCTCCTCTCCAGAGAACTCCTGGCCTCAAGCGAGCCTCCCAGCTGGGACTCCCAAAGTGCTGGGATTATAGGCAGGAGTCACTGCGCCCGGCCTTGTCTCTCTGCTGGGTCCCTCCTCTGGCCTTCGGGTGCCTCTTCCCTGTGGAGAGGTCCCTCAACAGCATGTCTTTCTTCTCCCCTACTCCCTAGCAGTGGCAATACAGTGCAGGGACTGCTGGGAAAGAAACAGATTATCAGTAAGAGAATAGACATGGAAATGTATCTCAAAAATATTAGCAGGGTTCCGGCGAGGCTCCAGGGCCAGGTGTTAGGAAAGAAGCATCTTCTGAAAATGAAAACCATGTCCCAAACTGTCTTCACACTTCAGCCAACTGTCCTCCCACACAGAAATAAACTCCTGCCCTGGAAAAGCAAAACCTACCCTCGGAGAGAATGTCATTTAATTATGCCTTTTAAATCTCCTTACGCCTCTTAGTTTTCCTTCCTTCTCTTCGTCCCCTCCTTGCTTGGCCATGGACACCTCTTCCCTATCTGGGTTGGGTCTCCTGTGTGCTCTGCTCCGGGGAGCCCCTCTGCCCCACAAGCAGAGAGGCCTCTGCCGCTTTCCCATCTTTTCTGGAGAAGCCAGGCTGACACAGCTGCTCTGGAGACCAGCGTTTCCAAGAAGATCTGCCAAGCAGTGGGGCCTCTGCCGGGAGAGCTGGGACAACATCCTCTCCTGGAAAAGCAATTCCAGAGTTTTCTTCGGAAGGACCTAAGAGGGCCAAGGCAGGCTGGGGTTCTTCATCAGCCTGAAGTGCCTCATGAAGTGATTGCCAGCGGCTTCCTCAGCAGCTCCCTTTGAGAGCTCAGAGCCTTTAACCTGGTCAGGACCAGCTGTGCATTCTTTGTAGCACTTCAAACCTACACTACACACGTATGCACGCGTGTGTGCACACACAGACCTGCACGGACCCACACGCAGGGACACACACCCCCTTGGACTCTGTTTAGAAGCCTGGATTTATATAATGAAACTTCCTCTGCCATGCGGACAGAAATAACGTTGGCATCTCCTTCTGGAGGGATTTTAATTAGGAAAGACACAGCATTTAAATTATGCTTATTACTTTCAGTTGCTTGTACAGGCTGCGGAGTTAGGAAAAGACCAGGGGAGTCATGCAAGATGGGTTTTAAGAAGACTCTCGGTGGGAAAAATTGCCAAGAACACTTTTAATTTCTCTCTCCCCTCCCAGGCAACCTGGCTGAAGAAGGAGGCCCAAGTTTTGATACTCATCATTACCACTAACATTCCTTAAGGACTATTCCACGCCAGCACCCTGGCTAATATGCATTTTATATGCATTATCTCAACGAATCAGAAGAATTCAAGTTTGGCTGATGACCCTACTGGGGACTCCCCATGTCTAGGGGGATCCGATGACATACCCTCAGCGTGAATCGGGGATCCACCCTGGAGCCACCATGTACCTATCAGAGTGACTGTTGACAGCACATATATGATGGACTGATGTATAAATAAATGAATGAATGTAGTGGATGGGCTCAGAATAAATCAGATGCAGAAGAATTACAAGAGGAACAGAGTCCTGGCCACAAACCTTGCTGTTGGAATGCTGGATAGAAAGTAAATGGCTCCATTCTCCAATGGGTGGTAAACTTTTTGGTGAGATATCAAACTTGAATGAACAGGGAGAATTTCTCTCCCCTGCCTCTCTCTCCCAAATCTTCATTGGTATCACAATGAGGATAAACTTTCAGGCTACAACTGTAATTTTAGGTAAATTATTTAACCTATCATTTTTTATTTCTTTAACGGTCAAGTGGCTGTAATTGTAACATCTACCTCAGAGAGTTTTTGAGGGCGCCTAGTCCCAGCTACTCGGGAGGCTGAGGCAAGAGAATCGCCTAAGCTCAGGAGTTAGAGGTTGCTGTGAGCTGGGATGCCACAGCACTCTACTGAGGGTGACAAAGTGAGACTGTCTCCACAAAAAAAAAAAAAAAAATTTCGAAGGCTCATGGCAGATCTGATATGTAGCCAAGAGTCGACATTTTTCCTTTTCCCATTTTACTGCTAAGGAAGTTGGGGCTCATATACATTAAATGACATTTATCATAGTCATTCAATTGTTCAATACAAGTAATTATTGATCATGATTATAGCCTATTCTAGATGTTGGGAACACAACAGTGACTGGGTAGAGCGGGAAAGATAAATAAATAAAGAGAATAGATAAAGAGAATAAACAAGTAACAATTCCAGGTTACAATAAATGCTATGAAAAGTAAAAGAAAACAGAGCAACAAGGTTGTGATCAAGGGGTTTGGTGGGGAAACTCCAGATGAGACGGTCAGGTAAGACTTCTCCAAAAAAGGTGTCTTTGAAGTGGAGACCTGAAGCATCAGAGGAAGAAGCCATGCCTAGATCTGGGAGAAGTGTAGTTCAGTCAACAAAACCAACAAGTGCAAAGGTCCTGGGGCAGAAATGACATTATCATGATGCAGGGAAAGACAGAAGGTTAGGAACTTGGAGAGCAAGAAGGAGAGGGGTTCAGGACAGGGCTAGACAGGTAGGCAGAGGCCAGATTATGGGGAAGGTGTTACAGGTCTTGATAAGGCATTTGGATTTTATTCTAAGTACAGTAGAAATATTTGGGAAATTTTAGCAGGGGAGTGGCATGCTCTGATTTACATTTTAAACAGATCCCTCTGGCTGCCATATGGAGACTAAATTATAATGAGGCGTATGTGGAAGTTAAGTGGAACAGTTGAAGGCAGAGGTGATGGTAGCCTAGACTACGGGTAGCAATGCAATGCAAAGGCTTGGACCCTGTGGCCAAGTAAAAGAACTGAGACTAGAACCCGGGCCTAGTGTAGCATCTGCCTCTCTGCCTTGCCATCTGCCAATATTCTGACTTTTTTTAAAATAAATTTCTCATTTAACACAGCTTTTCTGCAGAACCATAACACCACCGGGAGCTGCCTGGGCTTACACTGGAACGGTAAGACCCTGCTGGTGTGATAATGCCTCATCAGCGTCCCGGAGGTCCCATCTCCCGCAGTGCGGGGTGCGAAAGGGGCCCCAGAGCACCCACACAGCAAGAGCAGGAAAAGGCATCTTGGCAGAATGCTAGGGCTCCTAGGTGTGGGGCTCCTCACCCCGGAAGGAGGTCTGCGGGGTACACAGGAGGGGTTCCATCTGGGAAGGAGGAATACACAGCACGGGTTCCATCTAGGAAGGAGGAGACCCATTTCCACTAAAATCAACGAGGTGGGAGAAGGGGAATGGGAACGTGGGGTCTGCAGATTGACCAGAGGGGAACAACCTGCCCTCTCCTTGGTAAGCCTGCAGTTCGTGACCTTTCTGGAGGCCAGGAGAAAAGTTACAAAAACTTGCAGATGCCTTGTGTGTTTCCCCATCGTCGCATTTTGGACATCTGTGTCTGTGTGTTCATCCCCCCCAGGGGAGAGGGGCTTCCGGAGTAGGTGCTTTATTTACTTTTGCATCTTTAGGTCTTGTCAAAAGACCTATAGTAGTATAAATCAGAAGTCAGCAAAACTTATTCAATAGGCTCTGCGCCTGTGGCTCAATGGGCTAAGGCGCCAGCCATGTACACCTGAACTGGCGGGTTTGAATCCAGCCCGGGCCCGCCAAACAACGACGGCTGCAACCAAAAAAAAAAAAAAAACTTGTTCAATAGTTAGCTGAACGATATCCAGAAGCAAAGAATTGCTCTAACTTGGGCTGTAAGAACTTACAAATCAACCAGTCTGGAGAATCTTCAGCTTTGTCGGTCACCATAGACACTTTCTCCCAGGGGGAAAAAAAAAATCAACATATAAAAATCTTTTAATGTCCATTTTTTTTTTACAGATAAGAAAATTGAAGACCAAAAAAATAGAAATGACTTATCCGAAGTCACCAAATTTATCTGTGACAGCTCTCTAAGTTCCTTTTCCTGCAGCTACGCTTATCCTGAGCAGGCCAGGAAGAGCCTGGAAGGCATTGAGATCCTAAAAACCAGTCACTATTCAGTTGTCTCTGAAAGGGAGTCCGTAGTACCAAGTGTTGTGTTGAAGAGATCAAACCTTACTGTGATCACTGATTAACTCATTTTTCACCTCCTGGGCACGCACTCCTCACAGCCAGCAGTGAAGCTTGGTCTTTGCACACAGGCTTATTTAGGGCAGAGTCCTGAGGGGCCATAGGGACTCGGGTGTGTCATAGAGGCTGCCCCTCTGGTGTCTAGAGGAAGCACAGATTTGTGCTAGGTTTATCCAACCCATGGGCGGTGGCTGTGGCTCAGTCGGTAGGGTGCTGGCCCCATATACCGAGGGTGGAGGGTTCAAACCCAGTCCCAGCCAAACTGCAAAACAGAAAAATAGCTGGGCATTGTGGCGGGCGCCTGTAGTCCCAGCTACTCGGGAGGCTGAAGCAAGAGAATCACTGGAGGTTGCTGTAAGCAGTGCGACGTCACGGCACTACTGAGGGTGACAAAGTGAGACTCTGTCTCTACAAAAAACAAAACAAAACACCTAGGTTTATCTGACCACCTCTCACTTGCTTTCTTTCTTTCTTTCTTTTTTTTTTTTTGTAGTTTTGGCTGGGGCTGGGCTTGAACCCGCCACCCCTGGCATATGGGGCTAGTGCTCTACTCCTTAAGCCACAGGCACTGCCCTTGCTTACTTTCTGCAGAGAGGGGATAAGGTGTTGGAAGAAATGAAGAAGGAAGTGAGGAGTGAGGAACAAAGAGCTTGGTGTGAGAAGAGATAAGAGCGCCATTCCCCGACAATTCCATGGTCTTTACAGCCTGTGATACTCTCTCTTAATCACTCATCTCACAGAATCCTCTAGCAACCCAGTGAGGTGAACCAGGCAAGGGTCTGCACCCCGTTTTATAGATGAGGGACAAATAGAGGGACCTAGAAAGAGGAGCCAAGATCTATCTGCTCCCAGCCACATCTGGTTTCTCATTTCCATGTCTGGGCACCTTGCAGCTGAAGGGTGCCAGGACACACACACAAGATATCCCTGAACAGGCATCAAGACCTCGCTCGGGTTGTGGGACTGGGAACTGGGTGACAGCGTCCTGATAAGGATGAGTACCCTGCTTCTTATCTTTTCTTCTGCTGTCCCAAGTCCAGTTCGTGTAGGTGGTAAATTCAAGGTTTGGGACTAGGAGCCTTGTTCCTCTTTTTTGAGAATTTAATGAAAGCTGTGGATTCTCCCTCTCTGTAATCGAGTGTGCAGGTTGAATAGTATCCCCCCCTCCAACATTCATGTCTACCCAGAAACTCGAAATGTAACTTTACTTGGGAATAAAGTCTTTGCAGGTGGCACTTGTTGTAACTTGTTAAAATGAGGAGGTCACACTGAATAGGGTAGGACCTCAGCCTGATGACTGGTGTCCCTGTAGGAACAGGAGAAGATGCACAGTCTCGGAGGAGATAGATACAGTAGAGAAGGAAGGTGGCCATGCAAGGACAGAAAGGGGGTGGAAGATACAGCTGCAACCCAAGGAATGCCAAGGGTTGCTAGAAGGTTCTGGAATCTAGAAGAGGTAAGGAAAGTTTATCCCCAAAAGCCTTCAGAGGGAGCATGCGCCTGACTTCAGACTTCTGGTATTCAGAAGTGTGAGAGAATAAATTTGTTTTAATGGGTTTCTGGTGTTTTGCTACAGCAGGCCCAGGAGACTGGTGTAGTACTAAATATCTCTTCTACAGACCCTACTCTCTCAGGGGAATCAAATAACTCAGTTTTCTCAAAAAGTCATCTTTAGTCATGACACCCTTGCCCAGGTGACTCCTTCTGTGGGCAACGTCCCCCTCCCTTTTCTGTTTGTGGACCCTCCTCCTACCTCACATTAAGTTAAGTTCAAGTAGCTTTTCTTCAGCAGACTGTTCCCGACCACTTCCCACCCTTGGGCAGGACTAAACGCTCTCTCTTCTGTATTCTCATAAACTCCCCTAATATAGAGATGATGATGACACTTACTCTTGTCTGTTCTCCAGACTGTGACGTTCGCTATGACAGGTGTTCTGTATTTTAGCCCCTGTGCTTGTGCAGTTCCTGGCCCCTGCTCGGTAGTCCGTGTGTGATTGAACAGAAGCATATCTGTGGAGCAAAGAAGCATCATAGGTACCAGGTGGGCTGAGGCCAGTAGTGAGAGCTCCATGGGTGTTACAGCTGTTGGGCTGAGGCCAACGCAGCCCCAGGCAGCCAACACAGAGCCATCCTACTGGAGAAAGGCTCCCGACCACATCCCCACAGCTATTTCACTTGTGCCCCACTGCCCTAGGGACTGACACCCACACTTTTCCCCTGGACCTATTCTCTAGCTCATAAAAATATTCTGAAAAGACACGTTCTTCCAAGAGCCCTGGGGCCTGGGAATCCAAAGGCAGAGGTTTAACACATGGCTCTGATATCAACTATCTGTGTGATTTATTTCGTTATTTTTTTGAGACAGAGTCTCACTCTGTCACCCTTGGTAGAGAGCCATGGCATCACAGCTCACTGCAACTTCAAACTCCTGGGCTCAAGCGATTCTCTTGCTTCAGCCTCCCGAGCAGCTGGGATTACAGGCACCTGCCACAACACCCAGCTAGCTTTTAGAGACAGGGTCTTGCTCTTGCTCAGGCTGCTGTCATGCAATTCACCCACCTGGACCCCCAGAGTGCTAAGATTACAGGTGTGCACTGCTGCCGCTGTGCCCGGCCCTTATCTGTGGGATTTAAATGACTTAAACACATTCTTTCGAGCTCTCTGGGCCTCAGAGTCTTCATCTGCAAACTGAGGAGCAAGAAGCTAAAGTTCCAGCTCTGAGAGTCACCTCTCTGAGATGCTATAGGAAAAAAAAAAAAAAACTTAGGTGTCCTCTTAAAGTAATATTCTTGTGTTTTTGTTTTCCCTACTGCTTGAATACTGAATTCCGTTCACTCTGACTAGTCCTCCACTGGTTGTGATGGCTGAGATGGCCTAGGGGGAAAAGGTGCTATTCCCTGTCACCATCCCCACCGTTCCTGTCTGGGTCCTCAGGAAAACAGAACAAAAGAAAACGGACTTTAAAGAAAAAAAAACCAACTTCCCTCTGAGGACTGTCATTAAACACCAGATGTCCAGTAGGAGGAACCTTTAAACCAAAACAGCTGCTTGGACCGTGCTCCCAAGGCATCTTTTCCCTCTGCCTCCTCGTATGACAAGTTCCTGTGCCCTTTGGCCTGACAGGAACTTCCTCTCCATCCCAGTGTGAACCTACATTTAAAGGCGCCCTGCTGTCGATGCGTGGGGACAGTCCAGATACGGTCACACTCTTCTCTGATGGACAGGTTCTTGCCCTTCTCTAACCTCCCAGGCACCTAGAAAATCTGTATTCTGTCTTCCTCAGCTCAAAAATTGCTTCTTCCCTGTTGCTTTTATTCTTAGACTCACTCTTTTCCCCGGACCTGCAGATGAGGACAGCTAACATTTCTATATCTATTGTGTAGCCACCATGTGCTGTAGTATCTTAAGTCTCAGAACTAGGAATAGCTGAGTTTCTTCTTCAGAACTCCTCTGCATTTATCTTGGCACTGTGAATCATCTCACAAACCATATTTCCTTGCTTTATTGCCTTGGATGCTGAGAAGCTCGGAGCCAAATTTGTGACCTAATCTTAGGATGTGATCTAAGCGCCTAAACTTTATCTCTGGCTTTTCTTTATTGTTTCCCACTCTTGCTTTTCTTTCACCCTGATTCTATGACTTGCGTAACATTAAAAAAAAAAAAAAGTCATTGGGCTAATTTCTTTTGGTTTTGATGGGGTAGATAAACATAAGTCTTATCTGCAGTGGGTTATAATACAAATAAGTAAAAGGTATTACAAATACATTTTTGTAACATTCATAATAATCCTGTGACTGTCAAGGTAAGTGGGGCTTTGGAAGGTTACATAACTTACTCAAGATCATGCAACTTTCAAGCCAAAGAGCTAGGAATCAAATCTATATCCATCTGACTTCAGAGCATGTACCTTTGATAATCGTAATTGCTTACACTTAGTAAGCACTTACTGTGGCCCAGGTTTTGTGTTGAGTATCTCACAGGTATTATCTCACTTGTCTTCACAGTAGTCGTATGAAACAGCTACCATGTTATAGATGAAGAAAGCTAGGTTGAGAGAGAGCCAATAGTTTGTCTAAGGTCACTCCGCAAATGCCGATACTGAGATTCAAACTCACATGGTCTGAACTTTGAATTTCCATATTCTTTGCAGCCGCTCTGAACTTGTAATAGGGCTAAGTATACAAGAAACCAGATTCCTAGTTAAGGGTTGTTTGACTCCTTGTAAATGCCCAGCTGCACGGTTATATCACAGAGGCTTATCATCCGACAAACCCTATTGGAGAAATGGATGTCTGGCTAGAAATAGGTATTTCTGGGTTTCACAGTTCTTCATGGAGCAGATGGATTAAAAACACAAAGTCTGTGTGCAACGCTGGATTTTAAATGCCAGCCTGAGCACTAAGAGAGAGGAAGATAACTACCTAGCGGCCAAAGAGTGGAAATAAAAGCGTTTGGAAAGGCAGCGCCCTGCTCATGGGCGCCATCTGGCAGTAGAAGTGGGAAATTGCTCTGAGAAAGAAAGGGATAAACAGGTGAAATGAAGTTCCCGTTCTGACCAGCATAGCAGGCCTCTTGTGTTTTGAGTGCTTAATGTAGATCTTTTACTTTCATACAAATCCTACAAGAGAGATATTTTTATCTTTATTTTTCAAATGAGAAACTTAAAACTTAAAGATATTAAGTAATTTTCCAGGGGATTTGGTTATTGTTTATTTTGCATCCCTGAAACTTTATTTCCACTATACCATGCAAACTCTCAAAAGTAGTATTCCTAGGTAGCTCCTGCCTGTCCCAGCCCCCTCGGGTCTGGGACCATGGATGTAGCACACATCTCTGGAGTCATCCATGAAACAATGTCGGGTATCAGCAGGGCTGGTGCCCTCCGTGTCCGTAGTTGGCCCAGGTCATTGTACAGGTCTCTTGTCTTAGGGACTAGGCCTTACTATCTCATATTCTCTCAATAGCCCCTCTTGTAGGAGGTGGGAAATGCTGGATTCTCCTTAATCTGTGCACTGGTTACTGAGTAGTTGCTACTGTGATTACAACAAAAGCCAGCCCTGAGCCAGCACAGCCCTCCGAGTAAGGTTTGGAACTCTGATGGGGTTGGTTTCCCACACCACACCTAGAGTTATCTGTTAGCTGCCCGTGCTGCCTATATTGGCCCTTCCTTTAGCAGGGACATTTCTAAGGTTGTCAATTTAATATTCACACGATTGCTATTGCCCTTAAAGAAATGTGTGGGCTGGCGGTGCCTGTGGCTCAGTGAGTAGGGTGCCAGCCCCATATACCAGAGGTGGCGGTTCTAACGCAGCCCCAGCCAAAAACTGCAAAAACAAAGCCATTCAAATTCTTCCTTGTTTCGTGGGGACACTTGCTATTGGCTCGCCAGTATAAGTCTTACAATCCTGAAGCCACTATGTTATGAGGAAGCCCAAGCCACATGGAGAGATCATGTTTGGGGACTCACGGCTACTAAGACTCCA
>CAUYRH010052253.1:0-28233 GCA_963574655.1 Perodicticus potto | reverse complement strand
GGAGTGAGAACAATGGACTAGATATGTGATGGTTCCCGGGAGTGAGAACAATGGACTAGATATGTGATGGTTCCCGGGAGTGAGAACAATGGACTAGATATGTGATGGTTCCCGGGAGTGAGAACAATGGACTAGATATGTGATGGTTCCCGGGAGCGAGAACAACGGACGGGACATGTGATGGTTCCCGGGAGTGAGAACAACGGACTAGGGATCTCGGAAGGACTGAGGGATTGTTAGGATGGCGGGGGTGGGGGGGTGGGGGGATGGGGGGGAGGACTAGCAAGATAGAGGAGGTGAGTCCGAGTTGCATGTTTCAGATTGCAGAGGTTGTCTAAGTTCACGAGTGACCTGGGTATGGGAGAAAAAGGACTTTCAAGGTGAGGGTACCAGTGATCTGAGAGCCTGGATGGGTCATGCATCTGACCTCACTGAGAAGGAAGATAGGGGAGGGATAGAAAGGAAGGAACGTCTCAGCTTGTTCACGGTATGCTTCTGTCTCAAGTACACAGAGTACGCTTATTTTGAAGCTCACAGAAAGCATAACTTACTCTACGAAACTATCCCTAAATTACCCAATTTGATACCTGCTCTCATCCCTTTAATTCCATAGAATCTAATGGCCTATTCTATAAGCTGTTGCTCGATGAGCATTTGCTCAATTTAATACTTTGTGAGCCATTATTTTTAGGTTTCAGATGGGTTGAGCTGAATGAACTGTGTGTTTAACCTGGGACTATAGTTATATTCCAACAGTTTAAGCAAATTGATGTGTCTATTCTGAAAGGAGTTCTGTCTAGAAAATAACAATCCATGATTTTTATTTTGTATATAGAAATGGAGCTCAGAAAAAAGGTAAAACTATGGCTCTCTAGCTGTTCATGTTGGTATTGCTGTTCAATGTCTGGCTGTAGTCTCACTTTTCTGTAGATAAACTTGCAGCTTCAAATGACATGCACGAATTCCAGACAGATGTCTCCAATGTCTGGAATCAAGACAAATTATATCACTTGGCTGTCACAAAGAATGCCTTTTTTGACGTTATGGAGCAATTTGTTTAATGACACAATTGCTAGGCTGTGGAACAGATGACTGTCTCCTTTGTTGCTTAGAATTTCTGGGGCACTGTGGAGAGCCATGTGGTTGCAAAATGATATGTGTATCTGGATAACTCGGGATGCCTGAGCTGAGCAGCGGAGGAGGGGAATGACTCTGTTCACTGGTGGCAGTTGGTTTGCTGCTTTTAGGGTGGGTGGGAGGTTTGTTTTCTAGGGGCTGCATCCCAGGTCTTTTTGCTTGGCTAATTATTTGAAGCTGGAAGACTTCACATGCAAATTCATAATGGAGTTTGGATGATCTCTGTGAAGCTTGCCATGTGCAAATTCCCGGGGGTCCATAAAGAGATGATGGAGAGCCCTACCGTCTAGGATGCCTCTGTAACAATGCAGATCTCTTGATGAGCTAGAGTAAGAAGGAGGAATACAATGGCTACTGTATAAGTATGTGATTGGAGAAGGCATATGTATGAAATGTTTTAAATAAATTGAAAAAGCTTTTTGGATGAGGGGCTCTAGGAAGCTAGTCTGTGAAAAACTAGTAATAGCCTAATTTGCAGGGAACAAAGGCCATTCTCTTCCCAAATTGCTTAATTCTGAATTCAAGGCAGAGAGTAGTGGGGTCTGTAACTGGAGTGCACAGCATGCAAAAAAAAATCTGACTTCAAATGCCAGTTCTTTGGTTCTAGCCGCAGAAATTCTGATTCAGTTGATCTTGGGTGGGGCCCTGGAAGCCACACTATGTAGAAACATTCTAGGTGATTTCAATACAAATGGTCCAGAAATCACTCCTCAGAGAATTGTTGGTATGAAATATGAAAAGATAACTTGTTTTTTTGCAAAATGGTTGGTAGTCCCAAAGGAAAAAGAGGTTCTGTCAGCAAAGATTAAATAAAAGAATAGTAATTAGTGCTCTCTAAATATGGATGGAACTTACTGCTCAAATACTATGTATATTTAAATGTGAATGTAAATCTGCATAATTAGTCATGCTCATTTGTCTTTTTTGAAGACAAATCCTTTATTGAAAGAAGGGAAGCTAGCATTGTCCTTCACCTTAAATTTTACCTGAGGACAGATTCATTGTACAGATATTTCCATTGCTACTCAGAGAATCCCGGGGATGGAGAATTCATAAACTCAGGCCTCGCTTCAGTGACTGGAGGGTGTTCAAGTCATTTAAAGATACAATTCTCATAGACGTGTTTTGAGAGCTAAACCAGAAGTGAATCTGGTTTCAGAGTGGCGCATTTTCCATTGAGGCCACGAGGTGGCACTCTCCGACCATTCTAGGCCCCTCATGCGTAGCAAGCAGGGCTGTGAAGATGTGTCTTCAAAGCAGAGAGGATCTGGGGAGAGTCCTGTCAGCGTTATGGAACAGCCTTGTTGGAATTATTCTTGGAACACAGAATGACAATATACTCTGCTCTTTTCCCACTTGTTCCAGTCTTGTCTAATGCTGAAGGTCACATTATCCTGTCCCAGAAACAATGTTAGGATCAATTGGCTAAGCAGAGGAAACAGAAACAGTGTCACACAAAGGCAAGAGAAAAAAAGACAAAAGAAAAAAGAAAAGGTGTGAGAGACAAAAGCAGATAATCCTTTTCATAAACTCACTGAATTGGAAGTATCAGAAGTGAGAAGAGAGAAGGGAATTGTTGCAAATGATGGCTTTGGGTTTGAACAAACTGAAATCTTTTTTCCCAAGGTCAGCTGTCAAGGTCAGGTTGGAGAGAGCCCTGGAGGGAACAGGGGTGATATTATTAACATAAGCCGGAGCAGGCCGGGCTGGCCTTGGATTTAGGGCTGGCTAGAGAACTCAGGGCAGCCAGACTGAGGGCTATTTTCATATTTCTTCCTCACGATGAGCTCATTTCAGTTTATGCAGATGTCGGGGACCCAGTAAAGGCCCTGTGGGGACTTGTGGAACTCTAGGATTCCACGGTCCTGATTGGAGGTTGGGTCTGTGAGTCCTTGAAGAAGCCAATGCCTTGGCTGGCGTTGCGCCTGGCAGCCCCGATTCTCAGCTGTCAGGGGTGAGTGCCCTCCAGGCTCCCTGTTTCATGAGCAGCAGGGCCCTCTGCACACCTCACACAGCAGCTCCTGGCCACGAGGGGGATTTTCCACCCCGGCCTATTGTGTAAGGCGAATAAATATGTGTGAAGAAGGATGGTAGGGCAAAGTTCCAACCAAAATGCAGATTTTGCTGAGCTAGAAATGATCCCTAAAAATATTTTGTTTTCAAAACCTGTAAGGAACATTGGGAGAGATTTTGAACTCAGGTTCTAAACAAAATGCTATGTGAAATGTTAAGCCGGAATAAAATTATTAGCTGTACTTCCTAAATGCCTATTATGTTACCACTGTTTATCAAAATCTTCAAGGGCCTGAAACATATAGTAAAATACTAAGCTTTATATTCAAAGCTCTCTATAAACCTTGCCAGCCCTATTTATAACTATTGTATTATAATAAATCAGGTTATGTCTTACAAGCTATCCCTCTTATATAGTATCATCTCTATATTTTTAAATTTTATATAAGTGAAAACAAAGAGCATTCCATTCTATCACATTCCAGTATTGACCGAAATCTGGATTTCGGAGCTGCTGTAGTAGAATTGTACAGAGCCATGAAAACCTCACTGAGTAACTATGATGTTTGCACATTTTATAAAGAGAAGGGATTTATTATTGCAAATGTCTGAATTTCTCTGGGCTAAGTCTTGGCTAAAATCCAGTCTTCCCAAATAAAACTCTTGCTTTTAGCTTAATAAAAGACCCCATTAGTATAGATGGAAAACACGTGGCTTCAGTTTCTCTGATAATAATATTTGGTAGTTGAGGTTGGGCTCATCTTCATGACCTGGCAGCATTATTTTGGTACCATCTGAATACTAGAATTCATTTGTGCTGAGGTTTTTGTTGTATCGAGGGTTAACTTTGGATTGGCTGCATTATGCCATCATGGTATTCATACTTCTTTATCATCTTCTCTCCAAAGAAGAAAACAGATATGTAAAATCTTGGCCTCTTTCCTCTGTACCGGTTGTGCATCTGCATTTATGGGGCATCTTCAAATAATTTTCCTTGTACCACCTGAAACGTATTGAACTCAATGTTAGTCTATCCTGGACTTTTATAATGTTGCTGATCTCAGCTAATTGTGTCACATATTCATTCAAAGAGTAATGGCTGGAAGTCCATGCTGTGCCAGGCACACTGCTAGTCTGGAAGCAGCTTTCATTCTGGGGCCATATTTATTGTTTTTCACTATGTAATCGGTGCCTAAACCAGTGTAGTAAATACTCAATGAACATTATCCAAATGAATGCATGGAGATGCAGGGGTGAGTAGGAGACACATCTTCCCTCCCTGGCATTGTTGAAAGAAGGGACAGTGGCACAGACTCTTTGAGTCCCTGACACGACCCGGTTTATGTGTGCGGTAGTGTCTCTCTCTCTCTCTCTCTCCTTGCTGATCCTGCAGCCAAAAGAAGGCCTAATTCAACAAAGCTCTAATTCTAATCTACATGGTACCCTGTATATCAAGATGAGGATTCTAAAACATACATACCATTGGTGGAATCGAAAACAGTCAGCAGCAAAAGCAGTTTTATATTATGTGTCGCAGGGAAACTTAAACTATATTGAGTTCATCGCACCTAGAGAATAAATTTCTTGTGTAAGTGTAAATCTTTGAACTAGATATGAACAGTTCTGTAATGGTTGAAATTGTTTACCTGGAAGCCAGGCGGGTCTGCCAGGTAATTTGCACCTGCCCATCCCTGCCCCACAAGCCTTTGGCTCAGAATTGCTAAGGACTCACTTGTTATTGTGTTTCCCAAAGTGCAATTTCTCCTGCCTGAGAAGCAGAAGAAAATAACAGAGACAGAATCACAGAATTGTGGGAGTGGATCTAAGTGCTGTCACTTCTCATTTGGAAAGGTCTTTTCATACTGGAAGGAACAGTGCTTTCAGTTGATTGTCCCTTTCTTTGTTCTCAGTGGGATATAATTGAGTGAAGAGCTCCTCTTCGTAGCTCCCTGGCTCTAGGGCTGTGACAACAGGGTGTTGGAAAAAATGTGCAGCGTCAGTGGGGGGAGATTACAGAGAAGGAAACTGAGGCTCAGAGGAAGAGCCCGAGTGACATCAGAGAAAGTCAGTGGCTGAACACTAGTTTCCTGACTACCTTTTCTACTGGCTGCATCCTCCCTCAGCTTCCCTTGGTCAGATATTCATTCATTTTATTCAACATTTGCTCAAAAAAGATAGGAAAGCTGTGCTGGGTTCTATGGTGAATGCTTATGCTTTAAAACACAAGAATATGGGGGAAAGGGCAAGGGAGGGGAGGGAAGGGGGAGGATGGGTGGAGGGAGGGCGATTGGTGGGATCCCACCTACGGTGCATCTTAGAAGGGTACAGGTGAAACTTAACAAATGCAGAATACCAATGTCTACATAGAGTGATTAAGAAAATGCCATGAAGGCTATGTTAAACAGTTCGATGAAAATATTTCAGACTGTATGTGAAGTCAGCACATTGTGCCCCATGATTGCACTGATGTACACAATTATGATTTAATAAAAATTAAAAAATAATAATAAAACACAGTGTCTCATTTTGCTGAATTTTCAAGGTTTCTAATTAAGGCAACTGAGGCCCAGGAAAGTGAAATAATCTTCTCACTTCCAACACAACTAGTTAACTGACAATACTAGTATGAGAACTCAAGTCACAAGTACAAGTCTCCTTTACGTGATTATGCCCTTGCTAGTGCCAAGTGTTAGAGATTGGGAAATGTGCGGTATTTATTGTCAATAAGGGCTTTATCCTGGAGCATTTTCGTGATGTAAGATGTGGTTCCATCAGCGAGCTTGCTCTGGGTTTGGAGACAGATGCTGTGTGTGTGAAAATGTAAGTAAAAACCGCACGTCAAGCGGCATCGCCAGATTAGTACGTAATATATTATGGGATGGCTAGAAGTTAGCAGCCTCACAGGATGTTCAAAGGGATGGGTGAGTTGGATCGTGTGACTGGTGAGGAAGGCATCGGTTGTTGAGTGATTAATAGGTATTAGAAGAGTAAATAGAGTTCGATTTTCGAAAGTGGCACATGTTTGAAAACCTCTTACCATCTGCAAAACAGAAGATCTTGAGAGATGTTGCCTGATATCTTTGTACTGTATGTTTTTTTTCAATTTATAGAGATTCTGGAAGGAGAAATTTGTGAGATACTTAAAAATTAAGAAAAAGAAGAGGGGCCGTGAAGGAAAATCTTGAAGCTCAACACATCGAAATCCAGACTTAAGCTCTTTTCCCTCCCAGTGGGTCTATTGGCAGTATAGCCACATTTAATGACAGGTTTTCAGAAACCCAGAGATCACCCTGACACATTCTGTTACCCACCCCAGATCCCATCTAAGCAATCACTAATTTTTCCACCGCCACCACTTCCATCTTATTTATTTTCCCTGAACTATTGAAAAACATTCCCATTCAGATTACCTCCACCCTACTTGCATTCAGAAGGACTTTCAACATGTAACTTTTTTCATTTTATCCCTCCAACTCCTTAAAACCATCCAGTAGGTTTCCTACTGCTCTTACAACAAAGACAAATTTTATTCTAATGGTCTACAAACATTTTCCCCTGGTCTTAAAAAAAAAAAATTACCCTTTTCATCAGCAGACTCTCTCCCACAGTGTTCCTACATACTGTTTCCCCTACTTGAAAAAGTATTCACGTAGCTACCTCCGGTTCTCAGCCCCTGGACCTCAACTCAACATTTGCTTCCTCAGTAAAATTTTCCGGACTTCCTCCTCCTTACATGATGCATACAAAACGTATCTCTCTTTCTTCACAGATGCAATCTGACATTTAATTTACTTATCTGATTTCCCTCTGTCTCTTGCAGCTCTAGATTGTAAGCTAGAGGCAAGACCCAGTTCTGGTTTTGCTCACTGTTGCATACTCTGTACCCAGCATATAGAAAGATATTGCTGAATGTTTGTTGAGTGCATGATTCAAGCAAAATGAGAATATTCTGATTCCTGGCAGGGAAGCTTAAGATGTGGCTCAAAAGAGACCTTGCTAGGAAGCTGCATTACCCTGAGAAAAGTCTGATGTCCTTCTCAGCCATCTTGAGGATGGGGAGAAGAGCTCTGTATTATGTTGGACATAAAGAAATATTAGAATAAATTACCATTTGAGGCTCTACAATCTGTATAAATAATACCAGTAGAGTCAGAACGTATGTTGACAGGAGAGGATAAAGGCTGGGTTAGTGAACTCTGGCAAGTCCCTTTGTAATAAGTAAGCAAACTTACTATTACATTAAAATCCTTTAGGCGATTTATAATTCCTGCTTGAGTCTTAGACCTAAACTCTGAATGTGACTGCTCTTTACAAGCCTCTCTGAGTGTGATGAAGGCAGTGAGTCCCATACTGGTGATCCTGTATCTTGGATGAGTCTCTAAGACTCAGTGCAAAGATCTTTCTCACCTGTTAGTGTTGCAGTCCAGGACAAAGGGGGAGGGCTCCCCACACTGCAGGACTCCCAGGCAGAAAATCACCTTAGCGTCAGCCCTATAGAGGTACGTCTCTCAGGCCAACCTCGGTTCTTCTTGAACAGGAGGCTTTATAAAACTGGAGAGGCAGAGGGGCTAAGAGGCTTTGAAATGCTAAGGCATGTGCGGACAGATGTCCTGGTTAACACCAAAAATGCAGCTTTTACTGATCATGAGTATTTTTGTTGTATTTCTGGTAAACTGTCTTTGACAGGAATGTTTCCCTCCTTCATGGAATCTGTCTGATCACAGCTGCAAACTTGGTCTCTCATCTGTGTTCTCCGCTCTGGCTTTTACCCTTTTGAAGCTAGAACAGACGACTTATTAACTGATCTGACTGCCTTGACGGTGAGAAATAGAAAGACCAGGATCCCTGGGTTCTGACTCTTGACTGATGAGGAGAGCTAATGTCTATTTGCCTATTTTCCTGAAGATGACTTCTAGATCAGCGGTTCCCAACCTGTGGGTCGCAACCCACAGGAACTATATTAAAGGGCCGGGGCATTAGGAAGGTTGAGAACCACTGTTCTAGATGATTGACTATAAGTTTCAAGGAAGGCTTAATATCAGACTTTTGTCTTTACCTTCTTTTTTTTTTTTTGAGACAGAATCTCACTTTGTTGCCTTCTGCAGAGTGCTGTACCATCGGAGCTCACAGCATCCTCAAACTCCTGGGCTTAAGCAATTCTCTAGCCTCAGCCTCCTGAGTAGCTGGGAGGAGCCGCCACACACCCAGCTGTTTTTAGAGACGGGGGTTCTTGCTCTGGCTCAGGCTGGTCTCAAACCTGTGAGCTCAAGCAATCCACCCACCTCAGCCTCCCAAGTCTTGATTCAGTTTACAAATTGATAAGTGCAAGCTTCCGGTTGCAAATATACAGACAAAGCACAGTCGTTGTTCTCAATGATTTTAACATCCGGAAGAGCAGTAAGATTAGAAGGTTACCAGTCATTGTTTCAAGGTTACAGAAATAAAGACGGTTCAAAGCTGGAGATAATATTCAGTTGGAGACAGAGATGCTTTTATAGCACAGTTGAGATATTTAAAAAGAATGATACAATCTCATTAATGGGTGAAAATGAGTAAAATAGTATCCTCCAGTTTTAGTTGCCTATGGGATAACTTGAAAAAATATGTCCAGAAGGCAGCTGGAAATGAGACGCAGGCTTAGGATATTTGTAGGTGTTTGAGAAAAAAGTTGGATTTATCTCTACAGAAAATACATATTTTTTCTTTTTTTTAGATAATGGGGAGGACATGACTGCCAAAGCAGAATAGAATTCGGAGAATGTGTTTACTCAGGGACAAAAGGAAGAAGGAGAGGCAGGAAATGAAGCCGCACGGGGAGTGGGCCGGGTAGGAGGCAGCCCTGCAGCCCGAGGAGCTGGAGATCCAAGTGGGAGGGATTATTCAGTAACGTCTGCGGAGTATGGAGCGCTGAAGACATGAACAGATTTAGAACTGGGAACTGGAGGGTACTAGCAAATCATTTGCTCACTCTTGCAAATTCCACAGACTTTTCCTTAAAACTTCTGGGTAAAAGGCAATGCTGCCACCCAACTTTTTTTTTTTTTTTATAAGTAGCATTTGTCTCTTTTGTTATCACTTGGCATTTGATGGACTCCTTTTAAGGGTGATGATGGTATTTCTATTTCCCTCATCTTGAAACCGGCAGTGTTTTATTGTAATCTTTGTAGCTCTGTGAGGTGTTTCCTGTAGTCACTGGCCTCCTCTTTTTTTTTTTTTTTTTAGTGTTTGTTTGAGACAGACTCTCACTCTGCCACCCTGGGTAGAGTGCCATGATGTCATCATAACTCACAATAACCCCACACTCCTGGGTTCCTCTTGGCACAGCCTCCTGAGTGACCACAAGTGCCCACCACAACACCCAGCTGGTTTTTCTATTTTTAGTACAGCTGGGTCTTGCTCTTGCTCAGGCTGCTTTCAAACTCCTGAGCTGAAGCAATCTACCCACCTCGGCCTCCCAGACAGCTGGGATTACAGGTGTCAGCCACACGCAGCCTGCACTGACCCCCTTAATGACTAATACTTCCTTCCTTTTCCCAGACAGTTCTCCCTCCCTCCTCCCCTTCTTAACTATGACCCTTCCATCCACCATCTCTTGCTCCAAGACCCTAACAAATCATGCATCACACTAAGACGCAATTCAGATTATCTCATTCTCATTTTCAAAACCCTCCGTAGCTTCTAATTTTTAATTTGACATAGTCGGTTCCTTGGCACGGCATAGAGTAAGCACTCAGGAAATGTTTTTAACATGGATAATTTAATAAATTAATCTCTGTGTTCTATAGCGTACACCCAGTTTGAAGCGGGTCTCCAGCACCCAGTGCGGTGTTGGGAGACGGCATCCTGCATGTAATGAGCTGCCCAATGAGGGGGGCCGTTTTCCAGTCTTTTCCAGCAAATGTCATCTGTACAAGTTTACCTAGAAGTTTGAACCTACAGGGCACGCAATTAGGCTATCAGAAACATACATAATCTTAAAAGTATTTTGAAAATGCAAGATAATCATCTCATGTGAGCTAGTCCAGTGGCTTGTCGGCCTAGCTTCACATTGGAAACACGTGGAACACTTTTAAAAAGAATGAAATCAGAACTCATTCCAGACTAATGAGCTTGGTTCATGACCTGTTCCTCACAATAGAAGATTTCCAAGTGTGGCCCCCACATCAGCAGCATCAGCATCACCTGGGAACTTGTAGGCCCTAAAAAACTCCAGACTTCACTCCAGACCTTCTAAATTGGAAATCTGAAGTGAGGCCCAGCAATCTGTATTTTAGGGAGCCCCTCCGTTGATTCTGATGTGTGTGAATATTTGAAAACCACTGATTTACAACACTAACTTCTGACTCTTGATACCACTGTATCCTGGGACTGAGGGTGGGGGCAAAGCTAAGAAGTATATTTCCCGCTGGTACCTCACTGTAACAAGTAAGTAATTTCTGACCCAGGAAGCTTCTACCCTTAATTAGTTTTAAGTGCCATCTGCATTTGAATGGCAGTAAGCTCCTTGAAGATGAGGACTGTAACTATGTCATCTTGGGGTCATGTCCCGTTTCCTTCCAAGCCCCAGCACCCAGTACAGGGGCTAGTAGGAAACACGTGCTCGGTAAAGATGGGAAGAAAAGCTTTGTGGATTTCTTGGGCTAAGTGAAAGAAGTAGATGCATTAGTTGTGGTGTTGGTTTCCTGAAATTGTGCAGCTTCAAAAATATTCTTTAAAATAAATATTCTATTTTAAAATGCCAAGGAATTGTAAAACTTGGCTAAGCAAATGTTATTTATCATTTGTGCTCCTGAGAATGTGATTAGGAGGCTTAGCATGATGACACATTGAATATTACTCTGCACAGGGAAAATGACAGAAGCAGATTGTGTCACCAGCACCCAAATAGAAAAACAGGAGAAGGAATTCTTTTTTTGATTAAGATTTGATAATTTTTTTATCAGCAAAAGCAAAGCTATTTTATTCTCCAGAGTAACTGAGATTGAAAGACCTAAGGAAGTAACTAGGTAAGCTTCCTTCCTTTACAGAAGAGGAAAGTAAGGCTCAGGGGGGCTTGGGCACAGTCCCTGGGCTGAGCAGTGCTGTTCTGGGACCAGAAATTGGGTTTCTAGTACTTCATTTGTCATTGTGTGAGCTAAAATGGATCATCAACTTCCTGAAACTTGCAAGTGGAGAGGATCACTGGGCCTTCTTACAGTAGGAAAACCTGGGAGAAAGAAGCCAGACGTCCAGGGTTTCTTTGGGGACTTTTGCTAAGATCTCCTGCCTCTTTTAAGTGGTTTTCGATTTCAGAATTGAAATTCTCACTGCATTTCCTTTAACAATAATTAAAAATTCATTCTTCATTTAGCATTCAAAGAAACGAAGTTAGTTTTTCTTAAAACCGGTGTTGTGCTAAATGAAAAAGATAAATGCAGAATGTTCTCCTGACTTCACTGCCATGACTGTTTTATCTTCTGAAGCTTTTGATTTGTGGTTTAAAGAGAAAAACAGAGATTTGGTGCTTTATAGATCACAGAACAATGTAGTAGCTGTACAATCACTTATCACATCAAGAAAACTAGGGCCAAGAGGGGAATAAGACTTGTCCAAAGTGTAATAATTGTGAGAACGGCACCTAGAACTGACGCCCCTCTTTCCTTCTTCAGTGCTCTTTTAACCCTTCAGTGGCTAAGGCATCACCCCCGGGAAACTTCCTCATAGATCTGAAAAACAGTCAGATAAAAGCACTGCCACCCGCCCGCCCCCAAGTGGAGGGAGACAGCATCGTGCGTTAGTTTATCTTTATCATTTTTATATCTTGATCACAGGAGGTTTAACCAGCATATAGCGTTCTGGGGGGGAAAGCCTTGGAATAGGCTTTCCAGACGCTATGGAGCAAAAAGTAGATTTTGGATAACAGTGACTGCTCTTATGGTTCTTAAAAAGGAGCTAAACAACTCATTCTCCGTTACTGCAGGCTACAACTGTAACCAGTTAGAACAAATGAGATGTCAAAAAAAGTCAACTCCACATTAAGTTTCAATCACAGGACACACACTTCTTTTTCTCTCTAGCAGACACACGTACACACACATACATGAAACCAGCACTGTATACATGTGCACACACCACACACGCCTGCAGCATGAGGAGTGCCAGCTCCTCATAGTCCCAGTTCCACATGGGTTCAAGGGCAGGTGTGTGTATCAGGGAATGGGGATCTTGGGGCTGTCTCAGAATTCTGCCGGCTGAGTACCAACAATATGTACTTCTTTCATTTATTTCTTAAAATAATTCTTTGAGATAGTTGTGATTATCCCATTTTTCAGGACCAAGTAACTAAGACTTGAGAAATCAAGTAATTATCCCAGGGTCTGAGAAGCAGAGTCTAGATTTGAATCTGGACATAACAGTCTGGCGTCCTTGCAACACACACTGGGGCCTCAGGCCTTGATTACCTGTCCACGCAGAAGAGCATTTAATGGCTTCTCTGGCCATATCTGTTCCCATGGAAAATAAAACCACCTGTTGGCTTGGCACCCGTAGCTCAGTGGTTAGAGTGCTGGCCACATCCACCAGGGCTGGCGGGTTCGAACCCGGCCCACGCCTGCTAAACAACAATGACAACAACAACAAAAAAATATCTGGGCATTGTAGCGGGCACCTATAGTCCCAGCTCCTTGGGAGGCTGAGGCAAGAGAAGAGCTTAAGCCCAAGAGTTTGAGGTCGCTGTGAACTGTGACGCCACAGAACTCTAGCGAGGGTGACATAGTGAGACTCTGTCTCAAAAACAATAAAAATAAAAATAAATAAAACCACCTGTTATATGTCCTGCTTTTCCTATGGGCTAGAACCTTATAAATACAATGTGAGTAGATTGATTAATTAATGCAACTCATACATCACAGTTTAATTATTAGTTTTCTCTTTCAACAAAGTCTTAAATTGTCCAACTTAAAATTTTCAATTTAGGAATTATTCCTTGAGCTTCTCATGTGAAAACATTGAAGACAATAAAAATTAATCAGATATATAATCTAAATAGTACTTTTTATAAGATTCCTCACAGCAGTATAGACAGATCACTGAATGAAAATCTGGAGACTTGACACAAGTCCCTTAATTTACTCCAACTTTCTGACCCTCAGTTTCTCTCACCTATAAAACTTACCTTGTAAGGATGCCTGTGAGGACCAAATAAATGAAATGATTCAGAGGCCAAATATTATAAACCGTAATTATTACAAGTCAAGTTTTATAGACCAACACAGGGCTATGTAGAGTCTTACAGAAACATACAGAAACATGATGAAAGTGAAGATTATCTTCGATTTGGGAGACTGGGCAGTTTCTTGGATGAGGCTGGTCTTTGTGAATTACTAAGAATTGAAAATTTCCTCTGGAAGTTCTTCATCTCTAACAGCATGCTTCATTCTGGGATGCCCCATAAAGATGGGGATCTTTTTTTTTTTTTAATCAAAATGGTCTTCACTGACTACTCTTTGTAAATGAGATCTCTCGTCATTCTCTATCTCCCAACTCTCTCTCTCTTTTTTCATTATTTGGGATTCATTGAGGGTACAAAGAAGTAGGTTACACTGATTGCATTTGTCAGGTAAAGTTCCTCTTATAATTGTGTCCCGCCCCCCCAAAGATGGGGATCTCGACCCTCTTTTCCTTACTACTACTGTTTGTCGTCTTTTAATTAGAATAGACAGTCTTAAAATTTAATGAGAAAAAAATTGATGAGTAAGACACCAGTGTTCTCGCTGAAACTTAAAAAAATGATGTTTGTCAGGCAGCGCTTTGGGAGGTTAAGGCAGGAGGATCGCCTGAGGCCAGGAGTTTGAGACTAGTCTAGGCAACATAGTGAGATCCTATTTCTACAGAAAATTTTAAAAATTAGCTGGGCATGTGGGCAGATGCCCATAATCTCAGCTACTTGGGAGACTGAGGCAGGAGGATTGCTTGAGCCAGGGAGTTTGAGGCTATAGTGAGCTATGATAGTCCCGTTGCTTTTCAGACGCTGCAGAACAAGACCCTGTCTCAGTAATAATAATAATAACAACAACAAGTGAGGATAATTCACTCAGTGCTCCAGCTGCCGTAGATCCCACGGCATCCCTCTCACACACCATGAACTTTCACGCTTACTGGTCCCTAAGGTTCTCGTCACGTAAACTTGTTTTTTCCACTCCACACTATTATCTGTTTATCCAAGTGTTACTTCACCTCTAAAAATAACACACATTGGAGAAAGGAGTATCTAGCTGTTATTGTAAATCCTGTGTTACAATTGTCAAACCTACATTATAGAAAATATACAAAAATATGAGGAAAAACATTTAAAACTTTCATAAATTGACCAAAGAGAAGCACATTGGATACTAGCAGTGTGCACATCTATTTTTTATGTATTTATTGCTTTATGTTTCTTCTGTACACATCTACACGATCACACAGATACCTATTTCCTATATGCACGCACATATAAATCGCATACCTATATATGTGCAATGTGCACTTTAAATAAATTGAAATAGTATGTATTCTATACTTCGTGTTCTGCATTTTCTCTTAGTACTCTATTTTATTGGATGATATGATTTTTTAAGACTGCTTTATGTTTCCTTGTGTAAATAGCATACTTGTTACTACTTGAAATTACGAAAAACATATTTATTTATTTATTTACTTATTTCAGACAGAGCCTCACTATGTCCCCCCTGGTAGAGTGCCAGCACGTCACAGCTCACAGCAACCTCAAACTCTTGGACCTAAGCGATTCTCTTGCCTCGGCCTCCCAAGTCGCTGGGACTACAGGCGCCCGCCACAATGCCTGGCTACAAATTACGAAAACATATTTAGATGGCTACCCTTTCACCAACTTCTCATACATAGTCCAGATTATCTTCTAAAATGATTGAATGTGTCTTACTCCTCACTTACCATGCATTCCTCACTGTGCTTGGCCAGTTCTGGTTTTGCCTTTTAAGGATGTGGCTAGAAAATAGCTCATTTTAGTCCCATCTCAAGAATGTCTCTTATTATTTAAGTCCTGCGTTTACCGTCACCCCTTCCTCCATGTGAATAAACATTCTGCTAACACATCCGACAAGACCATATCTGGTTTATTCTACCTTAGAATACACTTATTCATTAGATTCCGTCATCTCCATCAGACTCTCAGTTACTTGAAGGTAAAGATCATCATCTATTTTTGTATCTCTGTTAGCCCTTAGGGCAGTGTCTGGAGCATCACTGGTGTCAGTAAACATTGCAGGTTGGTTGTTGAGATAAGTCCCTTGAAGAATGGGAACTAAAAGTGAGAGAATGTGGGCAGGAAGACCTGTTCCATAGAGCGCCACCCAGGTGACCACTGATGGGACACATGGATTGGGGGGAGGAGTGGGAATAGAAAGGAGGCGACACAGAGACACTGCGGGGACAGGGCTGAGCAAAGCATGTGTGTACATGTGGGCCTGTGAGTGTCGTGGTGGGGCCTATGAAGGACAAGCTACAGTGAAAAGAGGATGCCCAGGGTTTGCTACTGAATGGCCGGGTAAAGATTCATGCTTTTATCTGAAAAGCTATGGGACAAGTTAGGCTGGTTTCACATCCTGAGTTCAGTGTCTCAACAACACTTTATATCTCTAGACAAAATAAAGATTAGTCTAAGTTATACCTTATAACAATAATATATTGAAGGATTTACATAAGCATTTTGTAGAATTTACTAAGTGAAAAAATTTAAAGTCATTTTTAAATAGAGTTGAGATTGACTAACCTATTTTGACACGACAGATGTTAGAACTAAGCAAGGTATTGAGATCAATCAGGTGGAAAATGCCAAACTGCCTCCGTGAGAATGGCTGAAGGGACTAAGGATGTTTTGTTAATAAAGACAATCGGGGAATAAAAAAGATAAGATTGCTTTCTGCAAAAATATGAAAGGCTTTCCTGTGAAAGAGATGCTAGAATAATTCTAAATGCACCTCAAGGGGTAGAACTAAAATCAGATGAGACACAATTTCTCTTAATAGCAGAACAATGTTCTTATAGTCATAGATGACCAAAGATGAAAAAGACGACAGGGGAGGCTGTGGCAGGTCATCACTGGAGCTTTCCAGAAATGCTTCGCACCTGATGGGGAGTTGGGCAACTTGGCCTTCCAGCTCAGGATTCTAATTCTATCAGAATTGTTTTCTGTTCAGCAGGTTTTGTGTTTTGAACTGATTTGCTGCTTCACATCAGTTTTGATTACAGAAAGTAGAATAATGGTGTTTAAGAAGCCTTTTGGTTGTCATTAGTTTTCTAATAACATTGGCAGTAGAAATATAGGAATAAAGTGGGGTATGCTTTTTAAATTCATCTTCACACTTTTTCTTTGCAATACAGCTCTACTCTAAGGAACTCAAACTATTTAGTTTCTCTTCCTTAGCTAAGATCTAATCATCTCCTTTCTATTTTGATTTCCAAACCAGTCCACCTGATAACAACTTTGAAATTGAAAAGTTGCAGGACCACTGCTTACAAATGCCACTCAAGTTTCTCTTTTCACACTCCAGCGCCTGTGGAAGTAGAGGCAGCTTATCTTTGAGAGTCACTGCAGGTGGCATTGGCGGGTTTTGCCTTCGTTAGCATGATCCAAGTAATTTCTCCATTCAGATCCCATTTACGTTGGAGTTCTCAGGATAGCTCGTGTTGTGTCCTAGTCTCTTCCTTCATTCCTTTGGCTTGCAATATTTCTTCAAAATAAATCCGTGCTTAGAAGAAGAGGTCTATCTCCATTGTTACTTGGGGGTCAACATGAAACCACAGGTATCTTGAAGTCTAGAAGTGTTCAGTGAAATTTAAAAACCATTGCAATTGGGCACAGACCCAATTGTTCAAAAACCTTTGAGAAATTCAGATATTCACATAACAAATATGCCTCCAGTACAGTGGTTAAAGTACAGAAGCAGGTTTCTTGATTCTGTATCAAAGATGGCTAACAAACTAAGGGGAAATAAATTAGTAATTAACTAAAAGTTCCACAGTTATTTAGTTAAATAATTAAAATTTAAAATCAGGACTCTGATTACAAGTCAAACAGTCTTCTACTCTTGAGACTTTTGGTTCTTTTGAATACTGATACTTCTTATGTAAGCGTCTCTTTTTCAAACACAGCTAAGGATAAAAGTAAATGTCTGCAAGGTATCTTTAGCTCTTAATATAGTTCCTGGGGTGTCACCGTCTTCCTTTTGTATTACACTTTTTATCTCATACAATTCTCAAATAATTTAGGAAGTTGACAAAGCGTATTACTAAATATACTAGATTGCCATCATCTAAAATGGAGTCATCTCTGGGGTAAAATAAAACATCTGTTTGCATAGCTATGCATATTTCGAAATTCGAAGCCTAATATATTTTCGAAAGTAGCCTTAAACCCAGTCCAGCCTTCCTATGTGATATAGCTTCCTCATTTTTCTTTTACTTTATATCTTTATTTGTTCCCTTTTAGATAAGCAAAGAAAAAGGTGCCATATTTTTCCCTCAGAAGATACTTCATCACTTCGCAAAGTATACTCTAGTCCTGGTTGTACTAAGTGTGGAATCTGACAAAGGGTCTTTCAGAGACCCTGTTGGAACCGTAGACCGTCAGGGTTAAACCAGATCATGAAGTGCTCCGAGGGGATGGGGCCCAGGAGCAGGAAGAAAGGTCCAGCGCCTTAGGGAAAGTTAAGGACAAAGGCAGGCCCAAATCCAGCTGGTACACTGCTGACCCTGGGCTGTTTGTCCCCACTGGCTTTGGGAGAACCTGTGGATATCTATTCCTGTTTTTCTACTATCCTTATGAAAACAAACAGAAGTGGGCCAAGTTGGTGAGAGTAAGTGTAACAACTTAAGGCTTCCTCTCTGGGAGCTTTGTGTCATATGCTTTATATCCATGTAAGACAGCTGAGTAAAATATTTCCATCCTCGTGTGATTTTAATGTATTGAATTTTAGTTTGTTTTTTCATTTTAATGTAATGAATTGAATCTGATTAGTACCAATCCTGTTGTACCACACTTAACCCAATCACTTTTATTAGAAGCTACAATAGTACAGCGTTTTATTGATTAAACTGTACGACAGTCATCTTGACAAATTTCCCATAGTTCTCTGTTGCTTTCAAGATGAGGAACAAATTCCATAGCAACATGTGGTTTCTACCACATTCCTCCAAATATCTTATTTTCTGAACCCAGTGAAGTGCCAACATGCTCCAAATACTGTTCATTCAGTTATTGTTTTGTTTGATTTAGTTTTATTAATTATGAGGTGGGAACATGAATTGTAATAATGAGTAAGACACATGGGGTCCCTGTTGTGGAGGACTTCACAGGCTGACGTAACCCTGACGTTCGACCCCTCTGTGCTGTCCTCTCCTGTCTGTGTAGAAGGGCTGAGGGCTGCACCCCAGCTATCCTGGAGAGGGCGATTCTCCTGTCTCTCCTTCTCCAGTGAAACCTTGCAAAGTCTCTTCCAATTGGGAAAAGTGGCACAGAGCCTACCTGTCATTAGCATAACTTGTATTCTGACTGTTATCACCTAAAATGTCCGATTAATCCTCTAGACAATAAGTTCTTGAAGGGAGAAATTATGTTTTATTTCTTTATGTCTCCCATGCACTAAGCAGTTTGACGAACGGTTAGTGCCCTGTGACTAGGGTAGGAAGGGATTATGTAAAAGGAAAAGAATATAAATACTTTGGTAGAAAACTTGGTAACAGGTGCCATTTCTTCATCAGTCTCCTTAACTTAGCATTTAAAACTTTTGGACATGGGGCGGTGCCTGTGGCTCTGTGGGTAGGGCGCCGGCCCCATAAACCGAGGGTGGCAGGTTCGAACCTAGCCCCTGCCAAACTGAAACAACAACAACAACAAAATAAATAAATAAATGCAAAATAAAACTTTTAGACATATACCTAAACACAGAGCTGTTTTGTATTACTCTCTATACACATACACACACACTTTTTTTTGCTTTTTAAGTGTACATGTAAGACAAGGTGAGTTATAGATGTGTGTGTATATATACATCTACATTTTGGGGGGTATCGTCTACATCTAAGACCAGGTGAGTTGTTATACACACGTTTTTTGTTTTACATGTATACCACATGAGTATGTATACCTGTGTATGTCTAATATTGTAAATGCTAAGGTAAGGAGACTGGTGAAGGCATGGAAGAAATGTGGTCTATTACCAAGTTTTATTGGCAGTGAATAACTCATTGGCAAGATGATCTGTTTATCTATCTACCTCGATATTTTTGCTGAGAACAAAGATGGCTATAAGACTTGCTTCCCCTGGCATGTGATTCAAACTGCATGTACTCAAGACAAAGGCAAATTCATTTCTTCACTGAGTTTCCCTTAGGCTATACTTGTTTTTAAAGATAATTTGCAGGTTAATGAATACTCCAGCAATGAGTTGCAAGTTTTGTACTTAATTGAATCTGTGAAGCCAAAGAAACACAAGGGGTGAACTAATTAAAGATTTTATTTATCTCACTATCAAAGGCTGCCGCATCTAATACCTGTGGTAGAGGAAGTGCCTGGCTGGAAATGACCTGGTGGGGAGATCCCCAGGCAAGGTGAGGGTCCTGCCTTGCAGCTTGCACAAGTTCTTGGCATGCTGCACCAGATGTTTTGCAAGCAACACTACCTGGTGAAGAAAATTCTCATTAGCATTATAAAGAACTCTGTATTTTGATGATAATTCTGTGATTACAGAAAGAATTGTGACTCTTTTATCCTATGTAAACCAGGGAAAGTCTCCTTGTTCTAAAGATCCTGTTCTATTTAAAACAAACAAACAAACAAACAAACAAAATAAAAACAAACAGATGTCAGATATACAGATAAGGAAGTGGCCAGTGAAGAACAGCCTGCCTTCCATGCTAATTGGGGGCATTTTGGGGACAGCATTAATAGTCTTTTATGAAGATTTTATAATTCATTTTATCTTATTTGAAAATTAAAGGAGGCAGGAGGGTGAAGAAAATATCCAAAGAAGAAAATTTTAAAAATTCAAATTCAGAAGATCAGCACTAAAGCGCTTATGTGACCTAAGATCACTTCCTTAGCAGTCTGACCTTGTGTTTATGCATCTGTAAATTAGGCATCTAATAATGTTAATAATAATAAGTAACTGTAATGCCTTACTGGGTGTGGTGAGGCTTGAGTGGGAAGCATCTTTCACTATAAATTGTGTCATTCTGTACACACTAGTTCTTATTTGTTAGCCTTTATTTTTTCTTTGAGATAAGAGTCTCATTATGTCACCGTTGATAGAGTTCTGTAGCGTCACAGCTCACAGCAACTTCCAACTCTTGGGCTTTAGCAATTCTCCTGCCTCAGCCTCCCAAGTAGCTGGGACTACAGGTGCCTGCCACAATGCCCGGCTATTTTTTGTTGCAGTTGTCATTGTTGTTTAGCTGGCCCAGGCTGGGCTCCAACCCGCCAGTCTCAATATATGTGGCTGGTGCCGTAACCACTGTGCTACGGCGCCAAGCCTATTAGCCTTTTTTAAAAATGAAGCCGAAAATATGGTCTTTAATAGAAAAAAATTAAACCTTATACCAGAGAGACCACTGATCTTAGAATCAGGAAGCCTGAGCTGTACTTCTTCTTAAGCCCCCAAGAACTGTGTGACCGAATGTGAGCCTCATTGTTCTCAGTCTTCAATTTCATAATCTTTAAAATAAGGGCATTAGCCTCAGTGATTCTTAAAGTTCTCTCTGTTCCTGTTCTCACATCTGGTGATTCTGGGTCTAAATCTTTGCCATGGAAGTCTACTGTATTCATCTTCCAAATGATTCCAAGCAACAAAACGGTTAACCGATTTGTTCAAGCTCTCTTAAGAAGCTAACAGCAGTTTTACATTAAAATGCAAAACCCCAGAATTTAGTGACTTAATGCTGTGTCAAGTTGTTCTTCTGGATACAGACTAACACAGTGGCTCCCTGAGCCTGAACCCTCTACAAAGAAAATCAAAGGTTGGCATGTTATGTGTATTGCCAATAAAAAAATTTTTTTTTTAAATCTCATAGACATTTTCCTGACTCTAGAAGAATTGGTTAGCAAAGCTATACACATTTTAATTACAGAATTTATGCAGCAGGAGGCTCTCTCTAAAAAAAAAGGAAGAAAGTTAGTGAGCCACACATTTAAGACGGATTCTGCTTCAGAAGTGATTTTAAGTCTTGCCCACAATTTTCAAGGAAGTAGAAGTGCAATGCTGTGCCATGACAGGGCTCATAGGATAATAAACTCATGGAGATGCCAGGGTTGAGGCTTATTTAGATGATTCTCAGGCTTTTAGAAAAGGAATGGATGGGCCTGCTCTCAACCTCTATTAGTTGAGAGCGTTCTTCTCATTAGGTTTTCCTACCCTGCCCAGCTACATCTTTTCTTTTCATATATATAGGACACAGGAGAAGAGGTACAGTGGACACCACTGGCTCCAAAATTAGTACCTTCCTCTCCCCCTACCACCAGTACCACTTCACTGGATGTGCCTGATTCGTTAGGAAGAGGTCGGACCCAGAGTTGCTGTGTTCAAATCCTAGTCATGCTGTTTAACAAGTATATAACTTTAATCCTATGTTTTTATTCCTCTGTGTACATGCTGATAATAATAATACCAATTTTGTAGGGCTGTTATGATAATAAAATAAATTGGTACATATTATAAAGTGCTCAGACCAATTCTTGGTAAATAATAAGTGCTCAAAAAATGTTGGCGTTAATTATTATTACCTTCATCCAGAGTTACAGAGAGGTGTTTTGTGATAAAAGATAACCAGTCAGGTTTAGTTCTTCTGGGAACTAAAGGTATTTAGCCAATGACCCAGCAAATGAAAGATAACCAGTAACTCTTCAAAGGATGAAAGGGGATGCATTCTAGTTTGTTGTACATAAATAAGATGATGTTGGCAAGCATCATAGTTAGAGCCATAGAATCCAAGAGTGGAAAGAGACCCGAATAGTCATCTGGTTAATTTCATTTTAAGATTGAGAGCATGGAGGCCCAGAGCAAAAGAATAATTTTCCCAAGGTTCCATATCGAGTGAGTAGCATTAGAACCAATATTCAAATCAGGCTAGGAACAGGCCCATTAGAATACATCTTCCCTGTCGATTCTCCTCACTATACAATTATCTCTTCCTTTTATCTGAATTATTAACAAACTGTTCATCAACAGTCATTTAAGATTTCCTATTTATATAGAAACTGCCCTCATTATAAAACAACAACAAAAAAAATTTAAAACTAAAACCAAAAACCTTTGAAGTCCAACTATGATAGGAACAGCTGTGTTTTGTTTTATGCTGTCGTCACGATTATAACAGATCACTTCATATTTCTTATTCTTCCTGTGCCATGATCATCACTACCTAGATAAAGGGACCCAGTTTAAACTACAATTGGGAGAATTTAGCAACTTCAGATCAGAGAATTTCATTGAAATTTGAGTCATTTATTCTCACATCAATCTTTGCTATAGCTACTAATGCCCTTCTTTTTTCAAGGAAGTAGTCGTTTTGGAAATATTTGCATGCTTTATGTACTCTTTTTCTTGTTGTTTAGAATCCCTAAAACTGAATAACTTCCTGCTTCCAGGACCTTTCCACATTTTTTTAGAAAACTTAAAATGGGGCTGGGCATGGTGGCTTACACCTGACACTCTAGGAGGCCGAGGGCAGTGGTTTGCCTGAGGTCAGGTGTTCAAGACCAGCCCGACCAAGACCAAGACCCTGTCTCCACTAAACACAGAACAACTAGCTAGGCATTGTGTCAGGTACTTGTAGTCCCTGCTACTTGGGAGACTGAGGCAAGAGAATCTCTTGAGCACAAGAGTTTGAAGTTGCTGTGAGCTATGATGCCATGGCATTCTACCCAGTGCAATAGAGTGAGACTCTGTCTCAAAAATAAATAAATAAATGAAATAAAAGTAATTTAAAATTAAAGGTCATCAGTTATTCTTTTAACAATTTCTCATTTTACAGATAAGTAAACTGATGCACAGAGTTTAAATGATCTTTCTATCATCACAAAACTTTCTCATCTACTGGTGAGACACACCCTCACTTTCCAGTTTTGAAGAAAACACTGTGTATTCAGTAAGTTAAAAACTGTCAAACAGGAAAAGGAACTGAGGTAAACTGAGTCACAGAGATAGAAAGATGGACCCCAATTTGATGCAATAATTGATAAATTTATTACACTTGCAGGGGGCTGATACCACAAAGGCATGCAGCCCCGAATGCTAGGGGAGCAATCCTTTTATACTATTTTTCTTGCGTAGTCAGCAAAGCAAGCTAACGTAATACAGAAGCTGATCATAGCAATTAAGGCAGGGTCGCAAGGGGGTACATATTGATTCATAAATCACAAGATACATCATAAGTTCCTTACTTCATGGTTCATATATAGTTCAGGGGTACAAGGGACAGGCATAGGAGTTGGGTAAGTTTCCAAGGAACTCGGGAGGTGTACCCCTCCCTGCTTATCTCTTCTCCCGGAATTAAGCTCCTCCACCCTTGCGGGGATTGGGCCCGAAACACAAAACACTTTCCCTTTGAAAGGTTATAGGTTTGGGGGGTTAGTGGCAGGGATAGGGGGCTTGGTGTAGGGGCAGGGGGCTTGGTTGTTACAGAATGGCTGCCTTGTAAGATCTCAACTTCATGAACATGGCAACCGTTGTCGATTTAGTGTCTAATATTATTCCAGTCCCCTCACTCTGCTTTGTTATATTTAGTTGAGAAACCGTTTTTTAAGAATCTTTCTCAGTTTGTAGTAAGTTTTCTCAAATTGTTTTTTTGGTTTTTCAGTATTGTGATTCTCTTTTTTCTTCCTAAGAAAATGAAATCAAAGATACAAAATGACAAGCTGCAAGTGGGTACATCAATAGATTTAAGTATTTCTTTCTTTCCACCATAATTCGAGTCTCCAGATTTTTCTGTGATTACTGACAGTAGAAATGATAGATCTTGTAGCAAATAACCACAACCGCAGGGCACAATCTGTATTTGCTTTTCAGACTCTAATAGGAGCCTAACTGCCTACTTAACAGAGGGCTAGTGTGCGGGGAACCGTAACAGAACTCCTAATCCTACCTTCGCCCTCCTGACTGTTTTCCTTTGGTTCCGTCCTCACTTTCAAGCTCACCAGTTTTTGGTTACTTTGAGACTCCTTACCTGAAAACAGATCTTTGAGGCATAGAACTCTAATAGAGTCGGTGATCATCTTCCACGAGATCCACTGTGATTTTGACTAACCCCGAGTGGCTTTTTCCCTTTGCCCTTTCTGGGGAGCTTTCCTCACCTACCTCGTAATAGGTTCATGTGTTTTCATTTCCTTACTCTCAAATGCCACAACTCGGAGGAGCATTGTCATTTAACCCCTCAATGTTGGTAAAGAAGTAATTTTTCTAATCAGCTATGCCAGCCTTCGCAACATGTATTAGATGCCATATACAATAAGTGTTTAGCCCTGTGCTTTTTCCACGGGGTTAATCTTAATAGGATTCCGTTGACTATCTTCTTGAATCTCCCATCCTATTGTCTTCCCCAGCCCCTAGCAGTTTCTCATTTCTTCATCCTTCTCTCTATTTATTTTTTCAGTTTCTTTAAGATGAAAAAAAGTTTTCTCAATTACTGCCTTAGATGCAACCTATCATGATTTTGATTCACTCCCTGCCCCCAGCAATCTGACTATAATGATGTTGTAGCATACTCATCTAGCTCCCAGAACTCTCCTCCGTAAGTATTGCCCCCCTATCTTGACTTGAAGGTCTCTAATGATGAGGAAATCATTTTCCCACGTTGTGAAGTAATCTATTCCTTGGGGGTCTGCCCTTTCTTACACATAATTGCTTCATTGAATCTAAGTTTACCTCTGGACATGCAGTAGATCTAGTTCTTTTTATTTTTCAAAAAGAACTCTTCAGATTCTTGAAGATAGGTGTCCTCAATTTCTCTTTGCCTGGCTCTGTTTATTAAAATAGCATTTCAGTTGGGGCTATGATACTGAGGAACATACAGCCTGGATGCCTCTGATTTAGATTTTGGTGGCCTTAACTTATGGGTTATCTTCACTTTTTTAACACTTGAGGAATATAAATGGTCCTCCTACATTCATTTTGTGGATTCATCATCTAGAAAAGGACATGAAGACCTCTTTGGATTTGGAGCAAGCTAAACTAGATTTGAACCTGGACCTGATACATATATATTTCAAACAATTGACCTTTCTGACTTACAGTTTTCTTACTGTAACATGAATAATGATGTTCACCTTGAAAGGTTATTGGGAAGATTAGGTAAAATAACCTATATAATGCCCAGTACTATGCCTGGTGCTTTGAAAATGTCTAATAAATCTTAGTTTCCTTCTATTTCCTATTCAATCCTTCTTTTCTTCAAACACTTTTAACCCATACTTTGAACACAGAAATTTTTGACATTTTTGTGTGGCTCTAAGTAAAAGGCATATAATTTATCTAAAATTGTCAAAGGACTCAGTGAGGGAAATCCAACAATATCTTGACTGAAATCAAACTGTTAAGCCTTCACCATTTGTAATGAAAGACCGTATCTCATCATAGGAAACTAACTCATCCCAGGGATACACCTTGGAAGCTGTTATTAATTATGTCTGTCATTTCCACTGTGCCACAGTGCTCCTGGCTTTTTCTGTTAATTATGAGTAGCACAAGATAGACTAGGTAGGAATTTTTTTTTCTTTTTTATTAAATCATAGCTGTGTACATTAATGCAATCATGGGGTACAAATGTGCTGGTTTTATATACAATCTGAAACATTTTCATCAAACTGGTTAACATAGCCTTCATGGCTTTTTCTTAGTTATTGTGTTAAGATATTTATATTCTGCATTTAGTAGGTTTCACCTGTACCCTTCTAAGATGCACCATAGGTGTGATCCCACCTTTTACCCTCCCTCCACCAACTCTCCCCCTCCCCTCCCCTCCCCTCCCTTGCTCCTATCCCCATATTCTTATGCTATAATTAGGTTATAGCCTTCATATGAAAGCTATAGATAAGTTTCATAGTAGTTCTGAGTACATCAGATACTTTTTCTTCCAATTCTGAGATACTTTGCTAAGAAGAATATGTTCTAGTTCTAGCCATGTAAACATGAAAGAGGTAAAGTCTACCTCCTTCTTTAAGGCTGCATCATATTCCATGGTGTACATATACCACAATTTATTAATCCATTCATGGGTTGATGGGCACTTGGGCTTCTTCCATGACTTAGCAATTATTAATTGGGCTGCAATAAATATTCTGGTACAAATATCTTTGTTATAATGTGATCTTTGGTCTTCTGGATATATACCTAGTAGAGGAATTATAGGATTGAATGGCAGGTCTATTTTTAGATCCCTAAGTATTCTCCAAACATCTTTGCAAAAGGAACATATTAGTTTGCATTCCCACCAGCAATGTAGAAGTGTTCCCGTTTCTCCACATCCATGCCAACATCTCTGGTTTGGGGATTTTGTGATGTGGGCTACTCTCATTGGAGTTAGATGGTATCCCAAAGTAGTTTTGATTTGCATTTCTCTGAGGTTTAAGGATGATGAGCATTTGTTCATGTGTCTGTGGACATGTGCCTGCCTTCTTCAGAGAAGTTTCTCTTCAGGTCCCTTGACCACCCTGAGATGGGATCACTTGTTCTTTTCTTGCTCATACTTTTGAGTTCTCTGTGGATTCTGGTTATTAAACCTTTGTCAGAGGATAACCTGCAAATACCTTTTCCCCTTCTGAGGGCTGTCTACTTACTTTACTTACTATGTTCTTGGCTGTGCAGAAGCTTTTTAGTTTGATTAGGTCCCAGTAGTGTATTTTTGATGCTGCTTCAATTGCCTGGGGAGTCCTCCTCATAAAATATTCGCCCAGGCTGAGTCCTTCAAGAGTTTTCCCTGCACTTTCTTCTAGTATTTTTATAGTTTCATGTCTTAAGTTTAAATCTTTAATCCAGGGAGAGTCTATCTTAGTTAATGGTGAAAGGTGTGGAACTAGTTTCAGTCTTCTATAGGTTGCCAGCCAGTTCACCCAGCACGATTTGTTAAATAGGGAATCTTTTCCCCACTGAATTTTTTTTTGTCAAAGATCAATTAACAGTAGGTAGCTGGGTTCATTGATTGGTTCTCTATTCTGTTCCATACATCTACCTCTCTGTTTTTGTGCCAGTACCATGCTGTTTTGATCACTATTGATTTGTAGTATAGTCTGAGGTCTGGTAGCGTAATTCCTCCTGCTTTGTTTTTATTTCTGAGTAATGTCTCAGCTATTTGAGGTTTTTTCTGATTTCATATAAAATGGTGTATTATTTTTTCAAGATCTTTAAAAGGGATTGCATTAAAAGTGTATATTGCTTTGGGTAGTATGGACATTTTAACAATGTTGATTCTTCCCAGCCATGAGCATGATATGTTTTTCCATTTGTTAACATTTTCAGCTATTTCTTTTCTTAGAGTTTCGTACCTCTCTTTATAGAGATCTTTCACATCCTTTTTTAGGTAAACTCCCAAATATTTCATCTTCTTTGGCACTGCTGTAAATGGAATAGAGTCCTTGACTGTTTTTTCAGCTTGGCTATTGTTGGTATATAGAAAGGCTACAGATTTATGAGTGTTGATTTTGTAGCCTGAGACATTGCTCTATTCCTTGATCACTTCTGAAAGTTTTGTAGTAGAATCCCTGGTGTTTTCAGGTATACGATCATATCATCTGCTTAGAATGAAAGTTTTATCTCTTCTGACCCTATATGGATACCCTTGATCACCTTTTCTTCCCTAATTGCAATGGCTAAAACTTCCATTACAATGTTAAAGAGCAGTGGAGACAGTGGGCAACGTTGCCTGGTTCCTGATCTGAGTGGAAATGATTTCAATTTAACTCCATTGAATATGATATTGTCTGTGGGTTTGCTGTAGATGGCCTCTATCAGTTTAAGAAATGTCCCTTCTATACCAATTTTCTTAAGTGTTCTGATCATGAAGAGATGCTGGATATTATCAAAAGCTTTTTCTGCATCA
>CAUYRH010052250.1:0-11059 GCA_963574655.1 Perodicticus potto | reverse complement strand
TCTTCTTAGCAAAGTATCTCAAGAATGGAAGAAAAAGTATCCAATGTACTCAGCCCTACTATGAAGCTAATTTATAGCTTTCATATGAAGGGTATAACCCAACTATAGCACAAAAATATGGGGAAAGGGGCAAGGGAGGGGAGGGGTGAGGTTGGGGTGGCGGGAGGGTAATTGGTGGGGCCACACCTACGGTGCATCTTAGAAGGGTACAGGCTAACCTTACTAAATGCAGAATACAAATGTCTTCATATAATAACGGAGAAAATGTCAGGAAGGCTATCTTAATCAGTTTGATGAAAATATCTCAGATTGTATATGAAACCAGCACATTGTACCCCTTGATTGCACTATTGTACACAGCGATGATTTATTAATACAGACAAAAAAAAAAAAAAAAAAACCTGTTCTATTTCCTAAAGAGAAAAATGCTATAGGCCCTAACAATGGAGGCTTTTACCTATTATTTAATACTATGAATACTTCCACACAGTGTGATTATAATTTGCATGTGTGGATCAAAACATAGAAAGAAAATATTCAACTTCATTATTTTTCAGACAAATATTCAACTTCATTATTTTTCAGATAAATAAAATTGTATAACTGAGACACACTCTTCATTCCAAAAATTAGTAATACATAATTTTAAAGAGTCTTCAACGAAATTGGTACTTTCTAATGTTGCTAATGACAGTGCAACTTACATGTAGAAAATAATCAGTAATAAGTGTAAGGACCTTTCACAGACTTCTGCTCCTCAGGATACTGACTCGCTTCTTGTTAACCATTCTGAGGAACTCATAATAAAAATGCATTAAGTTTTATGCACAAATATATTGTTTATTCATTTATTTATTTAGAGGCAGGGTCTCCCTCTGTTGCCCAGACTAGAGCATGGTGGTAGTGGTGCCATCACAGCTCACTGCAACCCGGCTCATGTAGTCCTGCTGCCTCAGCCTCTGCAGTAACATATATATTCTTAACATTATTATCTGTAGTCTAAAATTGAATAAGCAATTCAAGAGCCCAGATGTAAGTGAATATTTATGTAAATGATGATACAGCCTCTCAGTGCAATGGATTGTACATTTTAAAAAGATATGTATAAAATATTACTTTAGGATTAATAACAAATCGTATTAAAATATCACAATATTACATAAATGCCATAATTAAACCATTAAAAACAAAATAAGCAAAGACCAGACGTGGACTAAAGACTAAAGATCATTAAATGTCAACCGTGGTTATGTTGGAAGACTGCATTAGCTTGTTCTGTGCGGTTTTACAGTTGAGCCTTGAATAACAGAGGAGTTAGTGGCTCTGACCTCCCACACAGTTGAAAATCTGTGTTTAACTTTTAGCTCCCCCAAAACTTAACTACTAATAGCCTACAGTTGACTAGAGGCCTTACTAATAATATAAACAATTGATTAAAATGTATTTTATAAGCTATATATATAATACTACATTCTTTATTCCTACACTACTGTAAGCTAGTGAAAAGAAGTTACTAAGGAAATCTGAGAAAAGAGGCACTTGTAGTACGGTACTGTATTTATTGATACAATGAGTTTACATTGTCTGTGTATAAGATGAATCTTCTGTCCGAAGTGGAAATCACAGCCATTCATATCAAGCAATTCAACTTTTCTTGCAACATCGTGACTTTTCTTTGCTTTTAGGAGCATTTCCAGTGTCACTAGCAGCACTTTGTACGGGCCCCATGATGTGATTCAAGGTTTACAGTATGGCACTTGACATAATAAAAAAAAAAGTACAGTAGAACCTTGAGAGATCATTTTTTATTGTGATACACAGTTTACTGGAGAGATGAAATGTTTAATATGGAGATGATTAGTGTCTGAGGTCACTCTGATTTTAAGCAAATCCTCAAAACACTTGAGCTCACCACTCCGACGACCAAGGAGATGCGTTGTTATTAGAGTTGTGTGGAACACACTCCAGTGAATTTTATGCAGTTATGGTTTAATACTGCATATTTATGTTTGTGTAAATTTCTCTCAACCACAAAGGGTGCCATCTGTAATCTGTGTTTATGTATCTCAGTTCTAATAAATTTTATCTTTTTTTCTATTAGAAAGATTTGTGTATATTTTATGATAGTGAATAATAAAACAGACAAGCAACTACATATCTTTTGTGAATTCATTACATACCTACACTTTCTTAACTTTTTGATATGTCTTAGCTGTGAGTTCCTCTGCATGTTTTTTTAAACTATTGTAAATTGCCAAAAGATTTTCCAAGACATATTCTGAAAAAAATCTGCATACAAGTGGATCTGGGCAACTCAAGCCTGTGTTGTTCAAGTGCCAACTGTACTTTGTTTTGGTTTATGTTTGGAGTTCAATGAGTACAATTTACTTTTGTAATTAGAAACACAGAGATAGGTACAAAGCTAGACAAATACAAAAAATATAGATGTAATAGATACTTCTGTAAAAATATATAGGAGTTTTAAAATCTTAGACACTTCTCATAATTGCTTGTAATTATTTTAATCTTGAATATACAGGTCTAAAGGTCAATATATATGTTCAGATGCCTCAGTAAAATGATTCATCCATGTAAAGACTCCAGAGAAGTATTAGTCAAAGACAGACATAATGGATTTTTTTAAGTACCATCACATATTTTGGATGCCAAATTAAATGGAAAAGATTTATAAATACAAATATTCCTCCTATTATAAACAAATCAACCAAGAAGATGATACAATTATAAATTAATATCATAAGTTAATAAAGAAATAGTAACTATTCAATACAGAACCAATGAGAAGTAGTATGATCTGTAATATCAACAAAGAATTTTTGTAGTAGAGTTAAACGAAAAATTTCTCGGAGATATTGCTTGCACTGGTGATTTTAGTAAACAAAGGACTCCTTTTTAATAAAGGCCATTCTAACTGGAGTAAGGTGGTATCTCATTGTGGCTTTAATTTGCATTTCTCTGATAATTAGTGATGCTGAATATTCCTTCATATTGGTGCAGATGTGGTGAAAGGAAATGCTCATGAGCTTTTGGTTGGAATATGAATCAATACCATCTCTATGGAAAACAGTATGGAGCTTTCTCAAAGAACTAAAAGTAAATCTACTATTTGATCCAGCAATCCCACTACTGGGTAGATCAACTCAAAGGTTAAGAAATTATATAAAAATGATACCTGCACTTGTATGTTTATCGTAGAATAATTCAAAATAACAAAGACATGGAATCAACATCAGTGTCCATAAACTGATGAGTGGATTTAAAAAAATACAATATATGTGCATGTGTGTACACATACACACACACATCATGGAATTCAACACAGATATAAACAGGAATGAAACAATGTCTTTTGCAGCAACTGGATGGAAGGTGAAGCTATTAAGTGCAGTAACTCAGCAATGCACAACCCAATGCCACATATTCTCACTTATAAGTGAGAGCTATGCTATGGATACAAATGGTCATACAGAGCGGAATACCAGTGGTGGAGAGTGAGGGATGAAAAATTACCTAGAGGATACAATGTAAAATATCCAGGCAATGGGTACAATAAAAGCCTAAACTTCAGTACTATATAATGTATGTATGTAATAAAACTACACTCGTGCCACCTAAATATATGGAAATTAAAGAAAAGAAACATTTCCATGGCAAAATTAGAAACAGAAATTTATTTCTTGTTTCAAGACATCATTCCACAATGTTAATCAGCGATTGTTTTTGTAGTTCTCTATTCTCTCTTTGAAAAACTGCTTGAATTCCAACCCAGCATAACTAAATCTTTTTCATAATTTCTCTACTCAAAATGTCGTCTTTGATAATTGTTTTAACTCATGTTTTCAATAGTATTTGGAGATTTTCCATTTTTAATTTTATCGTGTATGATTCGGTTACTGAACACTAGAATTTAAAACTGAATGTAATTTTATTGCAAATCTGAAAAGGCTATTTATTTCAAATATCAAATCCAGCACAAACTTCAGAAATGAGGAAAAACAGGGCTTAAGCAGTTGAATTATGTAACAATGTCCTCAATTCTGCTTGAAAACTTAATATTACAAAATTAGACACTTTCCCTTATGACTTCTTTTTTAATTGACACAGTGATGCTTTAGAGAAACATGTTGAGAAATTTTATGAGGATTAAAGTAGACATTAAAAAACCAAAGTGTTCTTGATACATGTATTATAAGTCTACTTAAATACCCTAATGTCGTTGGTTTAATTTTTGTTTGTATAATGGTGATTATGATAGCTAATTCCCAAAATACTTTGAGAATAAATTAGTTTTGAGAATCTCAGTGTGTTAAATCAAGAAATTTCTATGAAGGACAAAGTACATATAATTGGATTGTTCATAATAATGAACTGAAAATTGGTTGCAGTTCACTTAGATGGAAATTACAATGTTGCTAAGGTTTTAAAATACATAATTAATGGTAATTAAGTTAGAAATCAATAATGATAGATTTTTCTTATTTTGCTACATTGGTTTAAAATTTCTTATAATTATTTAATTTGATCTTATTTTTAATTTGATCAAAGAGTAGATAAAAGGAACAAAGGAACGGTTACTAGAAGGATCTGACTGAAGGTATTGTCCCAACATTAGTGACGAGGGTCTGATAGGAAAGGAAACACGCACACACTTCTGAAAATGCAATATTTGCAACAACATAAATAGTTCAATAAATGATGTACAGAATACATTTTTAGAATTATTAAAATAAAAACTATTCTTTTCCATATAAACTATCACTAGTATTTTGAATTATTAATAATATAAAATGTTTGACACTTTAGATTGACTCCTCCCTTGAGCGCTCTACATAACTGGACTTTTCTGTAAAATATTAGGAACTGTCCAGTGCATTGGTAAACAATGCCATGCTGTGTTTTGCTTTCACAATGTGTTCTTATCATCTATAGGTGATACATCTTTTGCTTTGAGTAATAGCAGAATTCAGTAAGATGTGTTTCCCTGAGGCAAGTGCTCACACTCTGCTTGTATGTTCACTCTGGTCCTCGGTCTCACATTAGCTTTACGAACACCACATACTCCCTGGGCGGTCCTAGGTCCTACCACTGAGCCTAATTTCTGGCAGTTGCCAATTCCTTTTAGAGAGCTTTGAAGATGCAGATTCAAATTCTATCTCTCTACCTACTACACAACTTTAGTCAAAGGATTTAGCTATTCCTTGAACTAAGTATGTTTTTCTGAAATATCAAAATAGTAATTAGTACTTAAGAAGAAAACTCACAATTAATGAATGTAAATCACAGTAAAAATATTTAAACAATGTGACCATAGCTTTAAACACTTAGATACTACAAAAAGTATTATCATTCTTTTGTATTTTTCCTATGGAATTTTTCAGTTTTCATACTTCCTGGACACTAGAATTTCTTGCTGGAAAACAACAGAAAATTTTTTAATGTTAGCAGATGAGAAAATTTTAAAAATTCAGAAAACTACTAATTATTCTAGTAGTTATGACTTGGTTTATTGATATTTAAATTTATCCAAAGTAAGCTAATTCCTTGCACTTCCTTTCTTAAGTGTTCTCTAGAAATTGGGTTTTTTTTTGGTTTTACTCTATTGCTCCTCTATGTTTAAGGATGGAATTCCTCTTACCTTCTTTTCTTCTTATAAGTAATTTAGGATTTATAATAGGAAATTATGTACCTATGTTTTTAGACATAGGGATATGCATAACTTATATTTGAACTGAAATATTTTTATGGTCTAGTTATTAGAAAATCATATGCAAAACATATAGCTATAGAAAATTCACATCACCACACATTCCATTTTTTAAAATTAATTTGCAGATTTTACTAAGTGACAACAGCAAAAACAATGCGGTAGGTAATCTAAGGGTCTATCCCTCCACACAGACAGAATGAAGACTGCCAGGACCAGCTTTGCCAAACCTTGGAAAACCATCAAAGGTTTACAACAACCAAGTCTATATTGAATTAAGAAAAAGGCTAATTGGGTGTATTTGGCAGGCTCTATTTTAATTTATTAAAAGCCTTGTCCCATCCATTTTCCATGAGTGCTGGCAGTTTTGAAAATGGCAGCCACACTCTCAGTATAACATCTGATTCAAGAGGTAGAAGAGTGGTTCTTGTTCCCAAGTGATTATGTTGGTGCATTTTGACTGGTCTTAGGGCTCACTGAAGGATGAATGCATGGGCCTTATTCTTGTTTCAACTACCAAAAAAGAGCTGTCTCAATAAAGGATATTGAGACAGAAAGGGGAAAGCTGTTGAAGACTGTATCAAAAGATTATAATTAGGCCAAGTTCAGACACATGGAAAGCCCTGTCATAAAATTCTTATGTCGGATGATTCAAAAAATGTAAGTTTCAGAAAGATCTACTGCTTAATGGGGATTCAAGATAACCATGCATATTAACAGACAGGACGTATGTACAAAAAGATCTAAAAAGGTCCTAAACTTTTATGTACCACCTCTCTTTAGACGTAAACAGGAAGTGGAGGCTAAGAACACATGGTTAATTACCTGACTAACAGTCGAAGCAGTAACTCAACAAAGGGCCAATCCATGGCAAAGTCCAGAAGATTCTTTTTTGTTTGTTTTTTGATTTTTGTTCACTTCAGCATTTAGAAAAAACCTTTACTAAACAGCAAGTTCACCACAAATTAAAGAAACCAAGATTTAAGTGGCAGTATTTAATAAAAAATAAATCATTTACAAAGGTAGTTTATAAAAGTGACTAAAAAAAATACACTATAACCCACAGAAAACAACACCTAGTAACTCTGAGGAGGGGGAACGATTTCATATCCAGTGTTTCTAATACGGGGTTCTCCCATCAGGGCTGGACAGAGACCCCCCCCATTTTCTAGACCCAGGTGAACTCAGAAATCAGTCTCATCGCAGACCCCATCTCTATGCACAAACAGGCCACATTCAAGCAAGATCCTGAAAAAGCAGCCTGGTCAGTTCTGGTGGTTTCTCCTGTAGTTGGGAGCATGCACCCTAATTCTTTATATGAGGCAAAAACTGCAAGAACCACATTGTTGAGGTAATTTTAGGATCATTTTTTTGCCTGCAGACCTCTGGCCAATTGTGACATACTTTCTCAAAACCCCCTGCCTGCAGGATAGGATTTAAACCCCTACTCTGAAGACGTGTGGGGCTTCCCACTTGGGTTCCCTCCTCTGCTGCCAGAGGAATTTCTGCTCTCCTTCTTTTGCTGCTGAATCTTTCTATCAATCTTTCCATCAAGAAAATCTGTTCTGTCACTTATCTGCGTGATCTGTGGGTTCATTCTTTAAATTTCCCAGACCAAGGACTGGGCAGAGAGTGACAACATTTCTGCATTATAGGTTACAGTATTTACTATTCAAATCAAAAGTTATGATTTTAACTTGTAAAGAAAGAAGATAGTATGGATGGGGTGGGGGGAAAGAAATAATTCATGAATAAAAACAGACTTTGGAATTATTAGAAAAAGACTTTAAATCAACTGTCTGAAATTTGCTCATAGTGCTAAAGGAAAACATGGCTAGAGAAAAAAGAACTAAAGGAAACTAGAGATGAATAACATGAACAATAAATCGCAGTAAAGACATAAAAGTTTTAAAAAGAAAAAACAAAAATTCTGCATTTGAAAATTATAATAATGGAAATAGAGAGGTGCCATTAATATGTATACATATTTTAAGCAAGTAAAAATCTATTAAAATTATAATACTCAAGTCACAATTGATCAGCAATTATAAGAGATAAAAGATATACAATATACAAGGTGACAAATGTTATCAGTCTATACTGATTATTATAATTTTAGTGTAGTTTTTTTCTTTTCTTAAAATGTGTATACATTTTTTGGCACCCACGATAATATAATATTTTTACTGGAAGGTTTCAGTGGCAGATTTGAGCAGAGAGAATGAAGAATCAGCAAATTTACAAAGAGGCAAATAAAATTATTCTAAAGATTAGAAGTAAAGAGAATGAAAAACAAAAAAGACAGCTGAACAACCTGTAAGATACTATCAAGTGTACTAAAATGCCAGTTATGGATTTTACAAAAAGATAAGAGAGAGATAAAAAAGTGGAAAATGTATTTGAAGAAATATTGGTGAAAACTCTCCAAATTAAGTAAAAAATACATGAATCTGCACATCCAAGAACTTCAAAAAATTCCAAGAAGTATAAATACAAAGAGATCCGCATCAAGACCTAGTCAGACTATCAGGAGACAAAGACAGAGACTCACAAAAGCATCATTAAGGAAGTGACGCTCATGAACAGGTGTTCTGAGTGAGATGAACAAGAGGTTTCTCATCCGAAATCATGAAGGCCAGAAAGCAATGAGATGACAGACTCAAAGTGCTAAGAGAAAAGATCTATGAACCAAGACTTGTATATCCCACAAAACCATCCTTCAAAATTAAGGTGAAATTGACCCAGTGCTAGATTTAAAACATTGATGAATGTTAACATATAAGAAAATTCTTAAACCTGTTCTTTGGGCTGAAATGATAACATCCTAAACAGAATTTGGGCAAAATTTTAGAAAAATATGATGCTCCCAAACTTACAAAATTCACATGAAGCCCTATAAATATAGAAAAACAATGCATGGGAAAAAGAAGTGAGTATTATTGTGTTTTAGTTTCTAACTCCTCTTTTTATTTCCTACCTGCCTTAAAAAGTTCAAACACAACTGCATAGGACAATTATTGTAACTCCATAATAATGGAAGTACAAAGTATAAAGATGTGATCTGTAAACGACATAGAGGAGGGCGCCCAGAGTACTACAGAAGCAGACACTCTGTATGCTATTGAATTACAAGCGGTATTATTCGAAAGACATTAATTGAAATTTCAAAGGCAGTCACTAATAAAGTAATTTAAAAGGTGTATACAAAAGAAAATTGGGGTATCAAAATAGTTCACTACCAAAAAAAAATTAAAAAGAGCAGTAATGTATGAAAAGAGGAACAGAAATCATATAAGGCCTGTAAAAATGTGATAAATTAATAAAATACTCCATTTAAAAGGTAGATGTGGGCAAAATTGGTTAAAAAGTAAAATGTGATCCACTTATGCTGTATAGGAGAATCACTTTAGACCCAAAGACACAAGTAGGTTGAAACATAAAAAAAGAAGGAAAGAGATAATTCATACAAATAGAAACCAAGAAAAGAGACGGGATGACTGCGCTAATACCAGAAAAAATAGCTTTCAGGTTAAAACTGTTACAAGAAGCTGAAATAAATATTATATACTGATGAAACTTTTAAGTCATAAAAGAGGTTCAACTAATATAAATGTACATGCACAAAACAACAGAGACCCAAAATACAGAAAGTGTCCAAACACGTATGCACATGTTAAGCAAGTAAAACAACGTATTAAAATTGTAATACTCAGTAATAGTGATAGCAAAAGATGAATACAAGTTAAGTTGAACACCTCTTGTAATTGCAGAAGTCCAATGTGATGTGAGTACTACAAATTCAATACAGTTTTTTCCTTGCTTATAAGGTGTATACATTTGGGGGGCACCTCCTATATATGAATTAAATATTGACAAAATTAAAAGGAGAAATAAACATTTCTACAAGAATAGTTAGATACCCCAATATTCCATGTTCAATAATGGATCGAGAAGGCAGTCTGGTTTTAATAAGGAAACAGAGGACTAGAACAAGATTGTAAATTAATAAGATCTAACAGACGTATTTAGCAAACTCCCTCCCTGAGACAAGAGCATACAAATTCTTCTCAAGGACATTAGGAAAATTTTTCAGGACAGACCATTTGTTCAGTCACAGAACAAGTCTTAGTAAATTTTAAAAGATTGTAATTACACTAGGTACCTTCTCCAACAAATGTGGGACAAAACTAGAAATCAATACCAGAAGGAAAGCTGGAAAGTTCACAAGGTGAGAATTGAAAAACACACTCTTAGAAACCCATGAGTCAAGGAAAAAAATAAAGAAATGGAGTTAGGAAATACTTTAAGATAAATGTAAATAAAAACAGTCTATACTAAAACTTATAGCTGGCAATGAAATTAGTGATCAGAGATAATTTGTTGATGTACATAGAAGATCTCACATTAATAACCTGGCATGGCTTCTTAACTAACTAGAAAGAGAAGAGCCAACTTTATAAACCTAAAGGCAAGGTAAGGAAATAATGAAGATTAGAGTGGGAATAGATGAAACAGACTGCAAAGAACAATAGAATCAATCCCCAAAAATTGGTTCAGTGAAAAGAACAACCAAACAGGCAAATAGATAACTAACCTAATTAAAAAAAAAACAGAGAGAAGACTCAAATTACTAAAATCAGCAATGAAAGTGGACATTATTACCAGCCTTTAGGAAAACAAAAGGTTAAAGAGAATGCTTATAAACAACTGTATGCCAAGAATCTAGATAACATAGCTGAAATGGATAAATTTCTGGATGAACATTGCTTCCAAAACTCACTCAAGAAAAAATAGAAGATACTGATTGAATTAGAAAAGGTAAAGAGATTGAATCAGTATTCCAAAATCTTCTAGTGCAGGAAAGTACAAGATTAAATGGCTTTACTGGTAAATTATACTTGATATTATGGTAAAATTAACACCAGTGCTCCTGAAACTCTCCACAAATTATAGTAGAGAAGATAACCCTTCCAAACTCATATTAGAAGGACATCATTACCCAGATATCAAGGCCGGAAAAGAAAACTACAAAGTAGTATTCCTATAAATATAGATTAAAATTCCTCAACAAAGTCCTAGGTAACTGAACTGGCAAGTATAGTTAACGGATTATACATCATAGCCAAGTGGGGATTAATAAACTACAACACACGTGATCGTCATGGTTTATACAGAAAGGCTCTTCACAGAATCCCTTTCATGATTATAATTTTCAGCAAACTAAGAAGAAAACCTCATTAATATGAGGAAGGCATTGATGAAAACCCACAATTAATGTCTATTTGATATGACTGAGTGAAAATGACAGAGATGCAACAAAAGAATTGAGAAAAA
>CAUYRH010052249.1:0-14342 GCA_963574655.1 Perodicticus potto | reverse complement strand
CGCACACTGTACCCCATGACTGCACTAATGTACACAGCTATGATTTAATAAATAAATAAAAAAAGAATGATATCTAAGCTTCCTCTCTGAATTAAATTTTGATTATTCTAAGTCTTTCTCACTTTCCTAAAATTTCATGTGTTACGGATGCTTACAATTATTACATCTATGACAATTGGTGCCAAGAAAAAACAATATACAACTTTTGACAATGAAATTCTTATGTTTCTTATTCTGTATGTAACCACTTAGTTTGGTTCAGAAATAAAGATTCATGAAATGTCTTGTAACAGGCTGGTCTTTCCTCACAAGTTGAAAACATTTGCAAGAAGAACTCATTACAAAACAGAAAGTTTGCCGTAGGACCCAAACAAACTAATTCAGAATAAGCTTAGCCTCCTGGATGACTCCTGTCTCCGTGAGTGAGCTTTGCCTCAGTGCCGAGCACTGTAAATCTCAAAAGGTGAGCAATGGGTAGGATTTCCTTTACACATCATCTCCACAGGCTGCTGCAATTTTCATGCTTGGAACTTCAAATACTATGTTCTCATTCACACCCACTGGGTCCACATTTGGGACATCTCTGAATCCAGGTGGCAAATCTGGTCTTTGAAAATTTATTCTCAGAAGAAAATGATGGCAGAGAAGTGGAATGAATGGAAGCAAATGAGAAAATACCACTGCCACCAAAAGGCCAGTGTACTTACAGCTTAAAGGATGATAAATTTTATTATGTTGTATTGTATTTAAGAAAGTCCTAGATTGCCTTCCAGATGACCACATTTGCTTAAAATGAAATATTATGTTGTTATCAAATTGCCTGCTCTCTGCTCAAAGAACAAACTAATAAAAACATAAGAAATTCTCCAGCACTGAAATGAGCAGTCAAACCTCCATGAAAACTTCTGAAAGTTGAAATGAGGGTATTGCAAGTCAGCTTAATTAAAGTCAAGTCGGGGAATGACATGTCTAGTGACAGCAACTGCGTTCCATGGCAGACTTGATTCCGAGGGACCCCCAGAAATAATGCTTTCCACACCAGGCTCTGCTTCCTAGGTGATGTCTTGTTTTCCATTACTGTGCTGAGCATGACTCTGTGGCTCTTATTCTTTTGATCCTCAGAAAACCCTATAATGTAGACCTTATTATTACTGTAATGCTGCTACAGAGAAGGAAATGAGAGGGATTTAGTAACATCCCACAGTCACACAGCTCGGTAGTGGTGAAGACAGGAATCAAACCCAGGCAGGCAGCCTCCAGAATCCCCATAACCAGTGTCACCTTGAATTCCATCTGTAGTAGAGTTTTGGCCACAGATCAAGAATTCTCCATACATGTGAGAAGGCCTGTGCTCAATTCATCATTTCCAACACTGTTCTACAAATATCATCTCCTTTGGGTCTTAGAGCAACTGGATGAAACACAAAGGATAAATATTAAGTATTATTATTGCTATTTTTGCAGATGAAGAGGTTAAGGGTGAGAGGTGACTCATGCATGGTCCAGGATTAGCAAATCACTCAATACCACACCTTATCATCATGTAAGCCAGATTCTCCTTCCACTCTATCTATGCTGTATATGGCAATTAAAAATGAGACCTAGAAAATGCTGAGAATTATTATCTTTTTCAAATTTAGATTGGATTTTGGAGTGAAGGAATGTATTTAAGTCTTGAATTACAGAGAGACCGAGGCAGAGCTCTACTTGGTGAGGCAATATACAAGGAAAGAGAGACCATCTTTCTGGATTTCCTCAGGGGTCTGAGGGTGGTTTGGTGGATATGGCAGAATGGGAGGTCTGGGCATCATCACAGAGGAACTCCCTGGTTTGGAAACTGTGACACTGGGTGCAGTCATGAACAGAGAGCTGAGACCTAGCTTCTACAAATGGAGGACTTTTACTACCAAAACTCCAATCTAGTTCTAAAGTGCCTATGGGCGAAAAAGGTGATTATTCATAAGTGAACATAAGAATGTTTACAAAGCTGAATGCCTCATTTTTCAAAAGTTAGTTTACCAAGCTCCAGGTTTCACTGCTGGGAAATCACTGTGGCCTGGTATCAAGCCCCAAGATGATAGCAGATTTATATAGATCTAAAACAAATGGAGAGAGCTTTCAACTACAAAAGACATTGGTAGTTACAATGTACATTCCAGAGAAAAAGCAGTAATGAATGACTTTTTAGGGAGAAAGTAGAAATCGGCTGTGAAAATAGCCAGTTTTGTTGAACTCGATGTGAGTCCCTGTCTGCAGACTGTCCCCCAAGAGAACGTGATGCGCGGGCCCAGTCCGCGCTGCAATCTCAGAGAAGTCAGAGCCGGCACCGCGCCCGCTAATGAGACCTCAGAAGTGTCTGATCATCTCTTCTAATTGCTGTGAATAATTGGAGAGCTGTAAGGCCTGGCCTCTCCTTCTGAAGATGGTCAACTCAAATATGCAAATGTAAAATCATTTGAATACTGCTCTAATTGGAGTCTGAGCTACCCATTATTTGCTGAAGAACAAAACAATATGACTAAAAACACTGACTATCAAATCCTTCACTTTAAGCTTCACTGAGCTCCCCAAATTACCACAGGCAGTCCTGCCAGGGACCACTTTACAAGAGAGTTGATGACCCCTAATTAAGACACAAGGAACTCTAGTTATGTTAATATTTGAAATTGAAATTGGTTTGACCTAAGCAATTCCATGCAATGCCACTAAATGAAACTCAAATCCATGGACCTTATAATTGACAAAATGTCCAGCCCATTAAATAGGTGGCAAACTCAAGTCCCATCCACCACCATCGCCCCAAGTAGATTGCACTAGAGCATGGCTGATCTCAAACACCTTGCTTTATGGCATGGTTTTCTGGAGAAACTTACCTAACAAAGGAGGTTGGACAGCCATCACTAGCTCCATGTCCCACCAGGAGTTGGGTCCCTAGGGCACACTTTTGCAGGGCCATTTTTAGGTACAGTAACCTCTCTACATCTCGGTCCACTTGCTTCTCATCTCCCTCTTTTCTTTTTTTCTTTTTTTCTTTTTTCATTTTGAGACAGAGTCTCACTTTGTCATCCTCAATAGAGTGCCGTGGCATCACAGCTCACAGCAACCATCAACTCCTGGGCTTAGGTGATTCTCTTGCCTCAGCCTACCGAGTAGCTGGGACCACAGGCACCTGCCACAATGCCTGGCTACTTTTTGTTGCAGTTTGGCCGGGGCCGGGTTTGAACCCACCAACCTCAGTATATGGGGCTGGCGCCCTACCCACGGAGCCACAGGTGCCACCCCACAACTCCCTCTTTTCTTTTGACACGAGTCTTCTCATGTCTCCTCCAAGTCCCTTTCCTTCCTCATGCTCCAAGCAATATACCTTCCCCTTCACTGACCTCCCTGCTCATGACTTGGAAGGGTTTTTGACCCATTTCTTGCCAGTTCCTGCACCCACCTGAGAAATACCCAGTCCCACTGTGCCATAACTTCCTGTGTAGTAGATGAAATTGCAAAACCCTGTCTTCTCCTGTCAATGCCATCCCTTCTTCCTATGTCCTGTCTTCCTCATCCTCAGAAACAACAGTAAAACACTAAACTTTTCTCTACAATATTCTGGTTTCCTCTCTCTACCCTTCTTATCTCTGTTAAATTTCTTGAAAGAGTAGTTGACACCTTCTGCTATTATTTCCTCATCACCCAAGAGTTCCTTGGCTTTTTGCAATCTGTTTTCTGGCCCTATGCTAGAGAAGAGTTTTCCATAGAATTGAAATGTTAAGGAACTCTAGCTCTGGAGTCAGATACCAGGACTTGGAACTCAGTTCTCCCAAGGGTTAAGGGTGTTGAGTCTTTTAATATGTAATTTCGTTTTCTTCATCATATAATAGAGTTCCAAGAAATCCTGATGTCTTACAGTTATTGTAAGGATTGAGTGACACAGTGCTTAACACCATACTGATCTGATCTTGTCCTGGATAGTGTGTGTTTTATTGTTATCATGCCAAGGAGCCAAATTTTATAATGCTTCCCAATTCTCATCAACTTTAAATTCTCCATGCCATTTGTTTCAAAATTGTTTAAACTATTGAGATGTTCTCCTGGCTTCTCTTCCATGACAAATGCTTGTCTGATTCTGTCTTATCTCTGGTGCTTTCCCTTCTGTCTTTGGTGGAACCAATTCCTCCCTCAGCAAAATACAGACAACTTTCAGGAGTTCAGTCAGCTGACCCCTGCTTCCCCCAACATTGCTTTCTCATGTAATCCCCCATGACCAGAACTCCCTTTATCCCTGTCTTACCCACGGGTCACTCCCAAATGTGAAGAATCAGACTCAGCCTCTCCCATGCACTCTCTGCTGAACAGATCCCGACACACCAGCATATCATACCAGCAAGTTAAAGCAAAGGTTATAAAAACTAAATATCTTTTCCCTCCATAAAACCCATTTCATTCTCCCTTATTTCTGGGAAAGCCATTACCAATTCCCAGGCCACAGGCTATGAAACTGAGAGCATCTAATTCCTCCTACTCCTTTACCTCACACTCTCCAAGTTAATTTCACCTCTTAGAGAGATATGTGGAATTGGTACCCTGAATCCAAGCAGACAATTGGAATAAGAAGAGAGGAGATCTCAGAAGAAAATGGTATTAGAGGTTGTAATGGCTACAAAAGAATTAAGAAAAACAAAAGCTTCATTTAACACCTACCATGTTTCCAAGACCATATTAGGTGGGGTTATTTTTTCTATATAATAAAAAAAAGGCATTATTTCAAGAAGGAAGGGTATCTTGCAAAACTGAAATATTGATGATAAATTGGGAATGTCCTTGATGTAGGAAATCAAGGACCAATATCTACAACAATGAGAGGGACTGTCCAAGTAATCAGGATGGAGGGCTACTCAAAGATAAGACAGCAGAGGAAAGGAGGGACTCATAGACAGTAAGTCTCAGATTACTGGAAATGGTGAAGTTCAAAAAGACAGATCTTTAAAAGTTGCCCAAAGTCAAAAAGGAAGGGCTTGAGTTTAGTGTTAAACTGCACTAAGAAAGAGGTCAATGCAGGTCACGGGTGATGGAAATAAATTGGAACTACCTGAGTTCCAGCTGGCTTCCATCTGTTCTGTTGAGAATCCCTTTTTGCCTAAAAAGACTTAGTACTTGGATAAAACTGATGCCTAAGCTAGGTGATGGCTAACATTGAATTCTTACCAGGTGTCGCATTCAGCTCACTTACTCTTCATACCCACTCTCTGAATGAGAAAGTTGAGTTTCCAGATAAAGTAATGAGACTTCACAGGATGTTCACAGTGCTAAACTATTAAATGGTTTAGCCAAGATTTGTTGATGATCCAGAAAGCCAAGAGGCTAAGCACTCTGTCACTCCACTTCTCACATCTGTTATCTCTAGGAACCCAACTCGGGGACTGGGACACTTTACAGGCATGATTCCTGAATCATTACTGACCCAAGGAGACAGAAAATTAAGGTTGATGAAGGACATACATCCCAATTGTCCAAATGAAGACCAAGGTCAGTTCTGCAAAATGATGATTTTTAACATGATTCAATCACTTGTGATAAAAGTTGTTTGTGAGGATTTAAACAGGACATGGTTAAGATAAGCACAGATTATTCAAAAGAGAATTATGGACTAACTTCATTTCCATTTTTTGAGCCATAAGTTTACAAATTGGCAGAGAACCACAAAAGCACAGAATGTCACATTGGTGAGGGACTTTGGGCCAGTTGGACAATACTTAAATTCACATACAGCATTCTTGCCAAGATGTCACTTTCAGTTTGCCCTTATTTATTTATTATCTTCCCTGGTGCATGGGACTCACCATCTCACATAATAACACTTTTCATTATGAAAAGCTGGGACAATTTTGGACCGCTCAGAGGAGTCAGCAAGTATTTTCTTATACTGACCTGAAATCTAGCTTCCTCAGGCTTCCTCCACTTGATTCCACTGCAAACACTTGGAGGAAAAAAGCTCAGCTCTGACTCTCCTTCCACCTGAGAGTGGTTCATACTTGAACACAAATGTTAACCCACCTCCTGACCCTATTACTCCAACTAATCTTCCTTGACTAGAAGCTCTCTCATTACACCATTTCCCAACCAAGGATAGTATTAGCCTTAAGCGCTAGAGAATACCATTGTATACCATAAATTCTAATTAAATAGTTAGAAAATAAATTAGTAAATAGAAGTACATGTAATTGTGGTTTATTATTTCTAAAAAGCTTTCCATCTTTCAGGGCTACCCAACTTAAGTTGCATTTTGAGTTTTGCTCTCTTCTCAGCTCATCCTATTTCTGTCTGTTTCTCCTGGAGGAGGCTGGAACAAAGATAGAAGTCAATCAACACTCAGAGTTCCCAATCTAAGACATAAAGGGGCCAATAAAAGCAATATGAATACAGTCTGTGTCTGTCAGAGTGGGAAAATCATTAGAACCCAAGTCACTCCTTCCAGTTCAAGACTTTGAATTTGGTAGGTTTCTGGGGAGGGTCTGTAAGCTCATGAACAGCCAAGTCTTTCCCTCTTCCTTGCAGCCATGCCCTCCTTGCTACTCTTTGGCTTTGTGGAATTTCTGCAGCTGTTTGGAATCCTCTGCCCTTGACAATCACAATGGCCCCCGCCACTCTTCCATCTTCCTTTAAAAACCACCACACTGAGCTGGGAAACCTGCCCTCATCTCCATTTCTGTTATTCTGGAGTTCATAATGGTAGTAAAAGGAATTTGCATTAGTTATCTATTGAGGCATAACAAATCACACTAAAACATAAGAGTAGAAACCAACATTTATTTTTATCACACAGCCTGTGGAACAACATGGGAGATGCGGAGAATCCTATACTTACTACTTTTCACTCAGTTTCTCTTGAGTTTGCAGCTAAGGTCCTTGATGATAGAAGTCCTGGGTTACACTTCACGTGGAACAGAGATGACCTGGAGATCATCCAAGAAAAACAACCATACGGCAAGGAAACCTGAAGTTATATCACATGCCCAAGAGCTAGACTGGGACTGAGGAAGGGAAAACTTCCCACAGAAAGACAGGAAAGCTCTCCTCAGAGAAGTGAAGAACTGCCATGTAGATGTGTTTCACACCGTAGAATCAAGATGGGAGACAGGGGTGGGGGGATGATGAAAGGTTTTAGCTCACTGTAAAGGAAAAGACTAATATTGTCCAGAGATGGTAATGGCTGTGTGGGGAGGTGATAAGAATCCCATCAGGGCATCAGATCCTGGCTGGTCACCTGCCACATACATCCAGCAGACATTTGATTAAGGGGCAGGACATGACAGGGTGATCTGATCTACGTCATTTTTAATGCAGTTTAGTGATCCAATCAATTCCAAGCCAATTTCTTTTCTTTTTTTTTTTTTTAAAGACAGAGTCTCACTTTGTCACCCTTGGTAGAGTGCAGTGGCATCACAGCTCACAGCAACCTCCAGCTCTTGGGCTTAGACAATTCTCTTGTCTCAGCCTCCTGAGTAGCTGGAACTACAGGCACCTGCCACAACACCCAGCTGTTTTTTGTTGCAGTTTGGCTGGGGCCAGGTTCGAACCCGCCACATGTGGTATATGGGGCTGGTGCCCTACTCACTGAGCCACAGGTGCTGCCCCTCAAGCCAATTTCTAATCAATATTACTCTCATAACTCCAGTTTGTACCCCTCTACTATCAGTAAGATCAAACACTATTGCCAGTTGTCTGAGATGTTACAGAAGCCTCCCTCCAATCCTCCATATGTGACTCTATCAGAGTCAGTTTCCAGAGGTATATTCTACTCATCACATACCTCCTGAGCCAATATTTCTTGATGGCTTCCTGTTATCCTTGGAATAAAACCCAAACCTCCTAGCCAAGCCCTGATCTCCATCCCTAGCCTCTGGCTACTCTTCTCCAAATGCCTCCATGACATTAGCCTAGACACCTCATCCCTCCCGCAATGGGGCAGGCATGTTGCCACCCTCGGGCTTCTACTCAGACCAAAAATTGCAATGATGAGACCCTGGCTCTCCAGTCAAAGGTTTTACCACTTAGTGCATGGTCTGAGACAGAGGCTCAGAAAACTAAAACACAACGTTTTAGTAACCTGGGAGTGGAAAAAGGCACAGTCACTCCTGTCTCAGAAAATCAAGGAAAATCTTCTTGAAGAATTTGGAGAATTTGAACAGGTTGAGATGGAGCCAGAATTCCATTCCACTTTTTGGCTGGAAAGCACCCAGATATTTTCTCCAACATTTCTAAAGGAAAAAGAGAGAACATGGGTTCTTTGAGTCATCAGTATTAATAAGACTAGTCAATGCTGAGAGACCACAGCCACTTCTATTCTTGCATTTTCTCAGAAATAGAAGATGAAAACATGATTACAGAATTAGTATGTATTTAAAATTTTCATGTTAAATAAATTAATGTTTTTATGTGGACACACAGATTTAATGTTCCTTTCCAGTTATGGATACTGTCGAAATCTAAGTGTTGAGTTCCTTTAGGAATGTGAGGTCCAGACAAAATGCCCCTCCCATACCCATCATAGACGCTTCTTAGAAAGATCTGGGATTTCTGAAGTATTCTGGTATATCTTTGTTATTCCCAGTTGTACTGACAGCAAAAGAGAGGGCATCTTGATGTAGTAGAAAGAGCCAGAGTTTTAGCAGGAGACACCAATCCCATGACTCCGGCAGGATGACAAAGGACTCTGGGCTTCTCAGCCCTTTTTTTGCATTGAGAAGATTGGGCCAAGATGTTCTTTGCCATTCCTTAAGTTGTCACATTCAGAATTGTGTCAACCTTTTAGGGGTAACTAAATAAGTACAAAGACTCAACTAGCATAATAATTAAGGATACATGAATTTAAATATGTTCAAAAAATGTTTCTTGCCAACAGAGTAAAAAACAGTTACATTAATGTCTTACGAATTGCCTGAAAACCACTCAAACCCACTGAAAGCACTCTCTTAACCATCAAACAGACGAATGCAGATTTGCACGTGGAGACAATTTGTTTGGCATTGTAGTGTCTAGGAAACATAGATTTCTATCCAATGTGATCATATACTTTTATGCTCAAATTGGATTTCATTAAAATCCACTGACAATGACCCCAAAAACCTCACTTGGCAATTTTGATTTGGTGTCCAGTAGGTAGATCAAAGCTACTATGTAGATTCAATTATTTAATAGCAAATTACTTCCGTAAAATTTGTCAATACTTTCTAAGGATATGGTGAACAGAGGAAAGCAAAATGTCAGGCAACGAGTTGTAGCAACTTGCTTTGATCACTCAATGAGGTTTGAGCTTTAAATTAAGTGCTCAAAACTTCCTATTTCCTCCACCTAACATTTAGATTTCTTCCTTCCTTTCTGGGTAATGCAGCCTTTGAGATTTATTTTGGAAATTTGAAAACATCAAGTTATCATAAAGGCTCTCAGTAGAATTTTACAATTTATATGATTTTATAGCAATTATAAAATTCAAAATTAAAGGCTTGTTGTATAAGAGGATCTCACCCCTTAATACGGTGAACACTAAACATGAAGTAAATATTTTAAAAATCATGTAAAATTGGTCTTTTGCTCTTTTTTACTATTCTAGTTTTAAAACTCAGTTACTGGAAATGGCATAGGCTCAGTAAGGCAAATCGCAGCCTCTTTGGACTTGTATTTTGCATGCTGCATGCAAATTGACCATCACAATAAGAAAATATTTACTAGATTAAATTCACTTAAGAACTAAGATTGGTTTGTTAAGTACCCTACCAAATTATTTTCAGAATACAAACTGGGCGCATACTCTGGAAAAACATCCAAGTGTTTAAACATACAGTAATTTATGTGGATTTCTATTGCCAGCTATTACCGCCCAGTGTTCGACATTACATCCTGTGTTGAGGTGGGTAAGGTAATGAACCATTACGTCTGGCCTGGGCTGAAGAACAAGCCCCGTCTCGGCTCCGTGCCCATGAATGAACATACGTCAGGGCAAAACCAAACCAGCAGCGTCTGGCATTTCTTCCTGGCAGTGGTCAGAGATGGCCATTTTTTTTACACTATGAATGTATGCATATTCCAATAACTCAGCTTAGTTCCAATAGTTATTCCAATTGCAAAACAGATCCTTTGGCTTGTGTCTGACTGAGGCTTCCCTCCAAACTTCCTGGAATGCTTTAGATTGAAGACTTAGACATAATGTAGACACATCTCTGATCAAAACCAAAGGGTCAGCTGGTCGAACATAATGATCTTTCTTCTCCCACAGATCAGAAGCAGATCTCTAACTCTCACTGGCACAATTCTGATGAGACATATTTTAAATTATACAAGATGAGGGACGTCTGTCTATCAGACAGCTGTCCTGAGAGCTCTCACCTGGTTTGTAAGTCACGAAACCTACTAAACTCACTGCCTCTCAGAGAGGTTTCAGTAAGTTGGTCTACTTCAACCATGGTCATTTCACCAAAATACTAGTGTCTAGGTTACGGCATTTACTTGTCATACTTGTCATTCTAAGTATGCTCTCAATTTTAGCATAAGACAAAGTTCAAGGCTAAAGCTGATCGGCTTCTGGCATATTCCTAAATTTACAGACATTCATATTTCTTTTGAAAGAAAGACATTATATTGAAACAGTAAGACATAGCAGCCCAATAGGCAGGAGAATAGAATGATTCTTCTAGGAACCAAAGGACCTAGAGGCTTTTGTTTCTTCTTTTTCTCCTCCAGAGATGGCTACAAATAAAATTGTAAAGTGTGTAAAATTTAATCCCAGTGGCTCCTGTCTCCTTCCAGGCCCTTTGTTAACACGTTGGTTCTGTTTCTATACGAACTCTTACCTTTTACTTTCCAGAAACCTCTCTGTGGTCATGCTGCCTTATCTTTGATCAAAACCTTATCTTAGATGAGGGTGTTACACCAGTCACTCACACCTTAGTATAAACTGAAGTAGATGTCTTATCCTGATAATTGTGTTGTACATCATCTTCCTTTACTATAAGGAATTTTTGATATCAGAGTGGGAAAAAAGTTGTTTAAGACAGAGGATGAATTTACCAGCATCCTTGAACTTGAAAATTTACTCTGAATATATAAGACCATCTCTGGACCACTTCCCTTATTCATTCTTGTAGTCAATCTCTTGCTAACAATTAGGATACAAGGAAATCTGGGACAAAACTCTTGTGCATGATGAATATGGTTTATTTGATATAGGAATTCAAAGGAGGGAGAAGACATTCTTGGTTGAAAAAAATCCTGGAACCCTTCATAGAGGATGTAGGATTAGTGCTGAGCCTTGAAAACATACATCCTAAGATCTCCCTCTGTTTCTGCAACTGTAAAATATTTATGGTGAGATTTAACTAGAGCAAGTTCCATGGAAGGACATGAGCAACATGCTCTACTGGTTGACTAATGGAGTTTGGGATTTGTGGAGAAGACAGAAGCACAGGTAAGTCCTGGCCTCACCCTGTGTCATTTCAGAGGCCACCCTCAAAATACCCACCTAAGTCCAGGATTTTCCTCCTGTCGTCCAGTGTCTACCAATCTCCATGTCCGGAGATTGGGGGGGAAAACTACCTAACCCTAAGGGCATCCCTGAGGAACAAGGGGGAAAACTACCTAACCCTAAGGGCATCCCTGAGGAACAAGGAGAGGCTGTCCAGCTCCCTCTCACTGGTCTGTATCCTGGAATAGATCCGACGGCCGCTGGACAGACAGCAGCCTGTGAGACACTAAGAGTTAGGAAAAGTACATGAATCATCACGATGATGATGATGGAAAAACTAGCGCAGACAGGAGGCACACACTTTCACTTAGCACACGTCCACTGAACATCTCTTCCATGCCAAGTGTCAGTGCTGTCACATCTGTTATGAGATGAATTGTCACAGGTTCAACCCAATTCATGTGTGAAGTCCTAATCTCCCGTACTTTCAAGTGTGAGCTAATTTAGAAATGTGGCCATCACAGAGACAATCAGCACAGACGAGGTTTCAGGGAGGACCCCTATCCAATAGGACTGCTCTTTTTATAAAAAGGGGAAAACGGAGCACACACAAGTACACACACAGGGAAATCGTCATGTGAAGTTGAAGGCAGAAATGCAATGATGCTACTACAAGCCGAGGGGTGTCAAAGCTCTCCGGAGACCTGGGAGAAGCTGGGAGAGACTCAAAGCAGAGTCTTCCTCACAGCCTTCAGAAAGAGCCAACCCTTTCAGCACCCTGCTGTCAGACTTCTGACCTCCAAACCATGAATTTCTGTTGTTTCAACCAACCAGTATTTGCATTCTCATAATCTTGCTGATTTGTTTACCTTTCCTAACTCTTAGGGCCTCACAGGCTACTGTCTGCCCAGCAGCCATGGGATCTATTCCAGGATATGGCCAGTGAGAGAGGGCTGGACAGCCTGTCCTAGTCCGCACTTGGTGCCACTTGGTAGCGTCATCCCCTGGAAACTAACCATCATCAAACAAGGGATGGACCCTCTCCTTGGGCAATTACAGGCTGGGGCGAGCCAGGAGGACTCTGTTCTGATCAGGGACAGAGGGGCTATGGGGCTTCGAGGGGGCCTTGGGTAGGCAGCTACTCCAGGGTGCTGGTGAGGGCAGGAGAGCACAAGATGGGGAGTCCAGGCAGCCGGGTTTAGTTTCAGCTTTGCCACTCTCTGGGAGGGCTCAGGAAGTCATCACTTCCCAGAACTAGTTTTCCCAGGTAAATAGATAAAATGTTCCTAAACCTATACATTTAAGGTTTGAAGGAGGTCATCTCTAAGTCCCTTCAGCTGTCCCCTTCGCCTGGCTCCATGCCTGTCTCAGGGACATTGCTAAAGCCGAGGAGGCCCCAGTGGAAGGTGAGAGTTCTCCAGAGTCTCCAAAGCCTTTTGAAAGTTCAACCAGGGAAGGCTCTCAGCATATCTACGGTATGAACATTTCATTGTCAATTGGCTTCACATTGTAATTCTGTTTTCTTGCCTCCGGCTGTGCTGTGGCAGAATTCTAAGAAGGTTCCCAAGACACCTTCCCTTGGTGTACACAGCCCTATAATACCCCCTCTTCTGGGTCTGGGCCAAACCTATGAATTTGACAAGTTGTTAGTCCTAGAATTGTATTATGTTATATGCAAAGGAGAAATTGCTTGGAGTGAGCCTAACTCATCAGGAGAGGTCTTTAAGAGCATTGGCTCCAGCTGACTGTAGGGAAGAAGGTAGAAAGCTATGACCCCGCCAGCCTGGAGGGAGCTATCACCACGCTGCAAACCACCTACACCGGGAACTGCAAGCAGCTTCTAGAAGCAAAGAGCCATCCTGGGCCAATACCTGGCCAGGAAATAAGGGCTTCTGCCTGACAAGCACAAAGAAATGAGTCCACTAGCAACAGTGACCTTGGAAGAGGATCCTGAGCCTCAGATGGGAACCTTAGTGCCCTCAGATGTTAAATCCTGAGAGGAAGACCCCACCACACCCTGCTGGGACTTCTTACCTATTGCTGTGGGATAATAGATATAAATTGTTTTAAGCCACTAAGTTGGGGTAATTTGTCAGGAGGCAATAGAAAACGAACGTGAGGTCTGACAATTAAGTTCAAGAACTCATCCTAGAAAAAGAACTACATACCTCTTTGGTGAATATCACTACGGTCACCTTCCTTCAAAGTACTCCTCTTGGCAAGGTATTCAGCAATGCCAGAGCCTAGTTCACCCTTCAAATCAATTTTGGAACTCTTTCTGGAATGACCATCACAGCTGTCATCATCAGAGGACACACAAAAACATACAACAACAATACTGAACAGCATTCAGCAAGACATCCGCACAGGTGACACAAACATGGCTGTGAGATCTTGGTATATCACAGTTGTGAAACCTTACCCAGTTGTCTGGACAGTGCTGGCAACATAAGGGCACTGTGGCAAGTTCATGACCTTAATGGTCAGTCCTCCTACGATGACGGCTCTGGTGGTCATTCCAGAAAATGAGTCCCAAAATTGCTTTGAAGGGTGAACTAGGTTCTGGCATCAGTGCATAGCTTCCCAAAGGCGGTACTTTGAAGTTGACCATAGTGATATTCAGCAGTGAGGGATGTAGTGTTTTCTCTAAGACGAGATTATGAACTTAATTGTCAAACCTCATTGACATAGTTAGCTAGCTGACTAGTTTACTTCTTTTTTTTTATTTTCATTAAATCATAATTGTGTACACTGGTGCAATCATGGGGCACAATGTGCTGAATTTATATACAATCTGAAATATTTTCATTGAACTATTTAACATAGCCTACATGGCCTTTTAATCACTATATGAAGACATTTATATTCTACCTTTAGTAATTTTCACTTGTACCCT
>CAUYRH010052248.1:0-35917 GCA_963574655.1 Perodicticus potto | reverse complement strand
GGGAGGGATATATTCCACTACAAAGATCTCTGGAAAATCTTTCTGTCTTCTTTTGACTGCTTCTAGGATCAGAGGAAAGAAGAATCATTCCAAATTTCTGTTCCTGGCACTCACCCACTCATAATCTTGCTATTGGAATAGGGAGCAGTTCCTGTCATATTTCGGGACTCACACCAAATATTTCCTTCTCAAAGGCTGTTCAGGAAGCCAGGTTAGAATGTTTATATATGTGGAAAAGCACCTTTGCAGAGTATCATCTTTCCTGATACTCAGGAGACTGCTTGATCCCTCTTCCCTCTCTCCTGTCTGGCAGGAGCAGGGCAACTCAGCCAATGTCTTCAGGCCATTCAGGTGTCTCTTCAAGTATGGGTGAGGAAAAATGGAAACTCAAATACCACAGTGGTGTGGAAACCTCAGGGCTTACTTATGTATTTCCCAGAATTCTAAACACTACTGTATGATAAAACAAAAAAGTCTTTCTTGTTGACTATCACAAGGATCAAAACCCTTAGACACAGGGTGACATGTGTCTATTTGTAGTAGATTTACAAATTCTAATTACATTTTGCATTTTCTATTTCTGTAGGAAAATCAGTTCTGGTTTACAGGGACTTCAATGCACCTACAAAGAGCCATGTGAATAAATGCTATCAAATGTGTTTTAATCACTTAGTTTATATTAGGATATCCCTCATTTTATACCAGTTTCAGAGTGATGAGCTTATTCCTTTCTAATATCAGAACCAAAAAATCTAGTGAGTGGGAATGCAAACTAATACATTCCTTTTGGAAGGATGTTTGGAGAATACTTAGAGATCTAAAAATAGATCTGCCATTTGCTCCTATAATTCCTTTACTAGGTATATATCCAGAAGACCAAAAATCACATCATAATAAAGATATCTGTATTATTATTATTTTTGAATAAGTATTTTATGCCTTTGTCTTGCTTTGCTCCTACTTGAACTCCATTGACACAAATATTTGTTCTTTTGGTGCTATTCCATAGATTCCATGAGCTTTCTTTGTTCCTTTTCATTCTTCCCTTTTTCTGTCCTCAGACCTTATATTTTCAAATAGTCTGTCTTTGAGCTCACTAATTCTTTCTTCTCCTTGATCAATTCTGCTGTTTATGCTTCCTTTTATATTTTTCTTTTCATTCATTCTATTTTTCATTTCCAGAATTTTTAGTTATTAGAAATTATTTCAGTCTTTCTTTTAAAATTCTTTGATAAAATTTCTAAATTGTTTCTTTATGTCAAATTAAAGTTCACTGAGCTTCCTTAACATAGCTATTTTAAATGCCTTTTCTACATTTCCCTATTTCTTTAGAGTCCTTCATGGTTGTCCTGTTTTGTCCATCTGTTGAGGTCATAATTCCCAAATTGTTCTTGATGCTTATGGACATATGTTGATGCTTATGGATATCTGTGCATTGACAAGTTAGGTATTTGTTCTAATGACTTTGTTTGTGCCTGTCCTTCAGTTGGCCTGTCAAGAAATTTAAGCAGAGTGACTGCTGTCAGAGTTCATGACGCTATAGCCATTTCAGCACTGGAGTATGTATTAAGTCCAGGTTCACTGTGAATCTCACAAGGGCTCCAAGGTTGAGATGGTGACCTGGCCTATATGGACCTGGGGAATAGCTACGGAAGGTACTGTGACTGTGTGAAAAAGCTGGCTAGGGATCCAAGTTTGGAAGCGTGTCCCATTGTCCCAGACAAGTGTGTATTTCCTGGCTTTCCCTGAACAGGGGGGACAATTGCCTGACTATAGTGAGACAGGATGCTGAATAGAGGATGGCAAGCACACATCTCATGTCCCAGATGTGTGTATTTCCCAGAAGTTTCCTGTATGTGGGGTTCTCTTAATGTAGTAAGAGGAGCCAAAGCCAAGTCTGGGCCTCTTAAGGATCTGCTATGGGATAGATGCTGATGAACTTGCCTCAGTATCCCAGACACGTATACTTCCAAGAAGTCTCCTGAACATGCAGGGGAGTTCCAGAATTACACTGAGATGGGCCAGAGCTGAGTTTGAGCCCCCTCAGGATCTAATGTATGGTGGAATCTTGAAGGTCAAGACTCAGATGGATGGATAATTTCCAGGCTGCAAGATGTAGGTGAATATCTTTCTAGTTTCTTTAGTTTACTGACATAGCTGGGACCACATCTGGGGGCTCCTGCAGCTGACTTGCAGGATCACTTTCAGATTCACTGTTGAGAATTATGTTGGTGGGGAAATAAGACTTTCTGCAGGGGTACTAGGGTTCATTATTATGCCTGGACCCCCTTCACAGATAGTTTTGGTTGCAGGCCAAATGGAGCTATGGGCAATTCTCTTGGGATCATGTTATTACTAGGTCTGAACGTGGGAACATGATCAGTGGGTCTTTTACCTTGATGCTAGTCTGAACTCTTAAAAGATCCTTTCTAAATCTTAGGTGCCACAATGTTTTACAAACTCCTAACTGAATCCTGAGTATCTGGTATAGTGATGTTTTTCTATGGATGGGTGAAGAATTCTTGTTGTGAGGGTGTGTGAGCAGGGTGCCACCTATTCCACCATCTTGCTGTTATCACCTGAGATTGAACAGGACTTCTTTTTTTATTATTTTTTTAAATTCTTTTTTTTATTGTATTTATCATTAAATCATAGCTGTGTACAATAGTGCAATCAAGGGGTACAATGTGCTGGTTTCATACAATCTGAACTATTTTCATCAAACCGATTAACATAGCCTTCTGAACAGGACTTCTTACCTTCATTTGGTTCCCTATCCATCACTGCTCTTTCTAATCAGTTCTCCACAAGGTAGCCTGAAGGATCTTTTGAAAAAAAATTAATTGAATCATGTTATCTACTTGCTTAAAACCCACCAAAGCATTCCTTTTTAATACTTGGAATAAAATTTAAACTCTTTGGAGAGTCTTGACACCCTGTGTGACCTGGCTGGTCTCTGATTCACTCTCTAATGGCATCCAACAACATACTCTCTGTATTCTATTCATGCTAGTCTTCATTTGGTTTCTCATATTTAAAAGTCTTCCACCCTATCACATGCTGCTCTTTTCTCTGATCAATGTATCAACCATAGAATACTATGATGTCTGATTATCCTACAGACATCATAGTAATCTTTGTATTTTTGACATTCATATATAGTACTCAGAGCCCCATGGTAGATGTCATGGTAGTAGAAATATGTCATCTGTTTGATTGTCTGTATTCTCCTAGACCATAAATTCCATAAGAATAAAAGAACCTTTTAGTTCTTTTGTGTACCAATGTATCTCCACAATCAGCATAAAGTAGGTATTCAATAACAAATGAATACATAAATGAATACTACCTCTCTCATGACCTGGTATCTTCATTCACATTGAATATGAGAGACTAGGGAGACTTGTTAGGGACAGGAGAATCCAAAACTTCTTATGGTCTGGGGTGTCTGGAGTCAAAGTATCAAACCAACTACTCAGGATGGCTGTCTCCTCCTTTTTCAACTCTACTGAACTGAGAAACTAGGCTAAGTCATTCCAAGTTCATGGTAACCTACCTCAAAGGCTCAAAGTTTCCTAAGTAAGTTCCAGGCCTAAGTCTCCTTTCCTGTTGTTTTTTTAATTAATATTTATGTGCTGCTTTTTTAAAAAATTATTTTTTGAGCAGCTTATCCTGTGTACCATTCCCCACATCCCCACCTACTTAATGAAGATACAAAAGTAAGAGTCTGTTGCTTAATAGCCAGTAGGTGACATCGTAGAGTAACTGCAGGTCTAGAGGAAGAGGTTTTTCAAAATCTGACACAATCTCATTGCTTCATTTGCATCTGATCCACATATAGGAACTTGAGTATAAAGCAACCCTCCCTACCATCAGTTCAGAACTTGCACAGGTGAAGCTAGGCCTCTATTCAAGAATGCTACATTTTCCCATTTCCATACTAGAGGCAGTTAGTTGGAGTTAATAGAGGGCAGGCCCAGGAATGAGAGCCTTTGTGCTTTTACTGGCTATCCCCTCATCTCAACAAGTTCTAAGTGAGTCTCAGTTTTCCTGCTCCATATAATGGGTGGGACTTTCCTTACTTCACGGTGAGTCAAAACTCTTAGTCCATTCTTTTTTTTTTCTTTGAACAATTTATTTATGTTTATCTATTTTTCTGTTCATTCTTTTCCTTTAACTAATACAAACCATAAGAATTAAAATGGCACATGGATAGTGCTTCAAAAAGTGCTATTGAAACCTGATTCATTATTTTTAAGATGATTATTCTAGTAAGCCACAGGGAAAAGCAGTATTTTTCTTTGTAGTGAAGGAATGACTGTGATCTGAAGCCCTTGGAGGTCTGCATAGTCACCTGAATTTTATTATCCTCATAACTTGGCATAGCTTTTCCTCAAACTTCCTAAGTGATTAAGGGTATCTCTTACAATCCTCTAGAATTGGTCCCAACTTAAATGGCTTGTTGGATCCATTATCTTAACTTCCACCACATTAATAGCCCTGTGAAATGGATGGGAGAGGTATGAATACCCTCATCTTAAAGATGAAAGGACTGTGATTCACAGATCTAAGGTGACTTGCCCAGAGGACATAGTGAGGCAATAGCAGTGTTGAAACTAGAGATCAGGATTTTGTATTTCTTGTCTAGCACTCCAGCCACTGCAAAACATTACCTTCTTCACCAAATTCTGATTCACCTGTGGATGGGCATGGACTTCCCATTTTGTGACTCCTCCATGATGTTGGATCTCACTAATGACGAGTTCCTTGAAGCTCAATGGGTACTTTGGTCAGCAGTCTGACTACCAATATATACATACACTTGGAAATCTGCTTGTGTTTATTTTCTACTGTTGCATAGCAAATCACTAGACAAATGTAATGGCCTTAACAACAATCATTTATTATCTCGCTGTTCTGTAGGTCACAGGTTACAGAGATTGCTAGATTCCCTGCTCAGAGTATATCACTAGGCTAAAACCAAGGTGTTGGCTGGGCTGTGGTTCTTTTTGGGACTCAGGGTTCTCTTCCAAGCTCATTGGTTATTTGAAGAATTTATCTCCTTGTGCGTATAGGACTGAGGTCATCATTTTTTCACTGGCTGCCTGCATTACTTATTCATCTTTAAGCCTAAAATAGTGTGTTGAGTCCCTCTCATTCTTTGAATCTTCCTAACTTCCACTAGCTGAGGATAACTCCCTGCTTTTAAATAGTTCATCTGATTGGGCCAGGCCCACCTGGATATCCTGTGTTTTATAGTCAGTTAATTTTGTAGAACAATTACTTCTATAAAATATCTTCATAGCATTACAGAGATTCATGTTTTATTAAAGAAATAGGAGATAAAGATCTTTATAATTGTGAGTATCACACTATCCATTCATTTTACAAGCATTTCTTGTGTGGCAACCATTGTTGAATGTTGGAGAGATAAAAGTGAATATGCCATAGCATCTCCCATGGGCTCACAGTTTGATGCAGTAGATGGGAAGGCAGTAGAGCCTACTGATTAAAAACATGGGCTTTGGGAGGCACACACCTTGGATTCTCTGCAAAGTATCTGGCACATAGTAAGCACTTGGTTAAGCAACCATCATCATCGTATGTACATATCATAGGCAATAACTACTGCACTATCTTAATTATGTGGCAAGTGAGAAAGCAGTGTCAAGAGGACACAGAAGGGCTTGCTAATTACTCTGCTTGCAGAGGTCAGGGAACATTACCAGAGCAGAAGATACTGTGCTCAGTTTTGAAGTCTGAGTAGGAGATTCCCAAGCAGGCTAATAGAGCAGAGCTGGGAGAAGGCACAGCAGATTGAACTAAAAAGGAGGAGGTAAGATCTCACCTCCTCTGTAACCTTCCCAAACTTTGCCGGCAGAGCATGGAGCTGCCCCTTCTGTATTCCTATTAGACCACTGTCATTCTTCTAATACCATAATAATAACTCAACTGTATTTATTTGTTTAAGGTGTTACTATAATTATTGCTCATGTTATTTATGGACTAACAGTAATGATGATGGGTTGAAATAAAGCAGGGCCCACTGAAGTTGGAAGAGGCAGACTAACTGAAGGGATAAAGAGATCCAGGTGGTAAAAATTGGCAATCCAAAGACACAGGGACTGGGGGACAGGAAAGATGCCCAATTCATGCCTGCTGGGTGAATGAATACTGACATGGTTTAGAAGTCAGATGCTGGCAGCAAGCTGTCTCTTCTTGCAAATTGTTTTTTTTTCCCTTTCATTAATAAATATATTAGTAAGTGCATTACTTGATGCTAATGGAAGATAGTAAGCATCTGATCAGACTATACTCTGGTTCAATAGGCATTTCGTATCCCAGGTATTGATTAGGATTCACTGCAGGCCTTTAAATGTGTGTTTCTAATCTCTCAGCTTGGATTTATTGCTCTAGACTGGAGGTCAGCAATTTTTTTTTTCTGTAAATGTCCAGGTAGTAATTATTTTAGGCTTTGTGAACTGTAAAGTCTCTCCATCACACCACTCAGCTCTGCTCCTTTAGTGTGAAAGCAGCCAGAGACAATATGTGAGCACATGTGCATGGCTGTGCTCTAACAAGGATTTAATTACAAAAACAAGCAGCAGGCTGGATTTGGCCTGCAGGCCACAGTTTTCTGACTCCTGCCCTCATCCCTACTGTGAGTCTCAGAGACCTTTGATCCAAGTTCATATGCAACAGTAGTCAAGACAATTTTTTTTTATTGTCTATTCAGTTATTAGCTCTTTCATGTGAACATCCAGATTACATACCAAAATGATTCATTTGGCAATTACTTGTGCCTGATCCTTAGGGAAAAGCAGGTGGCACTGTCATTCTCTATCAAGAGAATAGGCTCAAAACCCAGAAAAAGCAGGAGGGAGTGCTTCCTTGCTTCTTATTGGTTGTGTGACTTTGGGCAAGTCACTAAATCTTCTTGTGATTACTTCTTTACAAAATGGAGTATAGTTGTACTCATCTTAAAAATATTCTTAAAAATTAAAAAGGGAAATTCAAATGCAGCAGGCAGCATGGTGCCTGGCACAGAGTAAACAGTTCAGCATGGAGGTGTGTGGACAGGGGAGGACCAGAATGAGGAGGGGTAGGGCAGTGGCTGCTGTGGCCAGGAGGCTTCATGAAAGCAGACAGCTGGGCCAGTGAGGGAGTGGAAAGTTGTTAGACAGCAACCAACTCTTGATTCCAGCAACCTCCTCTCTAGGACATCTCTGACAAGGACTTGGATGTGGACATTCTTCTTTATTTCAAAAGCATGTGTTGTCATCCCCAAGAGAAGGGGACAGAAGGGACACCTCCTGTGTGCCTTCATTCAACTAAGCTCAAGAGGTCACTGAGCATAACCTATTTCCCTTTTCCCTTTGCTTCAAATGGCTATTTTTAAAAAGTAATAGAAACAGGCATGAAGGCACAGGCTCAGATGACCCGCCTTGAAATTACTTGGAGAAAAAAGTCCATCTTGACTAATTATTGAGCTGAGTTGTGTTCAGAGAGAGGCTCACTTGATAGTGGGTTTTGAGGTTCCTAGACCAGGGTAATTAACTCTGGCCAAATGCTACAATTCCACTGATGAGGCCACTTCATCCGAGATGCTGCATCTGGGTGGCAAATCACAGCATTTGTCACCATCTGCAAATCACTCAGCACTTCCCTAGCAGAGCCAGAGTGATTGATTTTAATTGCTCCAGCTGCTGGTCACTCCGTTCTAGCACTGTAGCTGGGGGAAGGTCCAGACTCTGGTGGTGAGTCTCAGGGGTGGGGAGGTGGGGATGGGCAACCAGCTCTATGGAGAGCCCAGTACTCTGTAAGCCAGTGTTCTGCTCTAGCACTTGCAGAGCAGGACTGATCTTCTGTCTATTTTTTTCCACTAAGATAGGCTATTAGGAGTTTAGTGTGTGCACTTCAGAAAAAAAAATGTAGATTCATTCATTCATTCATTCATTCAATCATTCATTTTTTGATTCACTCTCTAAGCCTCAGTTTTCATACCTGAAAAGCGGGGATAATGAATCCCATTTCATGACTTATGGATTCAATAAGTCATATCTCACATTTAGCACAGACACAGCAGAGCTCAAGATATCACCTGTGATGGTGAAAATGATGATGATGATTTGTTCTGGAAACTTTCCTCTTAGCTCCTAGGCTCCATCCTCTCTTGGGTCCCCTCCAGCCTCACAGGTTGGTCTATCTTAGTCCTCTTTGCTGTCTTCTTCCTTCTGCTTCATCTTAAGCTATTGTTGTGCTGAGAGCTCAGCTCTTAGCCCTCTTCCCTCCATGTCTATGGTCCTGCTCAGAAGATTTCCTCCAGTTCCAGGGTCTTTGTACATGGATGCTGATAACTCCCAAATTTAAGTTTCTGTCCCCTCCCCTTTTCTCTAAATACATATATAAATAACTACCTGCTTGATACATCAAACCTGAAGCATCCAAACCAAATTCCCAATGAACCCTCACCAAAGAGCCCCAAATAAATACAACTAAACTTAGTCTTCTCCATCTTCTTCATCTCAGAAAATGGCACTGCCATCCAGTTGGCTGTTCAAACTAAGCACTGGGGAGTCATTTCTGGCTCATCTCTTTTCTCACATCTAGCCCATCTGATAAAGTCATTTCCCCATTTTCATTCTAGCTCCTCGATTCTAGCATAATATTTCCTGGTTTCTTATCTTGTCCTTGTACAATTCATATCCACACAAAAGCTAGAGGGATTTTTTTTTTTTTTTGCAGTTTTTGGTCAGGCCGGGTTTGAACCCGCCACCTCCAGCATATGGAGCTGGCACCCTACTCCTTTGAGCCACAGGCGCTGCCCTAGAAGGAACTTTTTAAGCTGTAAATAGGATCATGTTGTTCCCACCCCATTCAAAATCTGTCATATTTAAATAATCAAATCTAAATGTTCTATCAAGGCTTGCAAGGCACTAACTGAGCCAACCTACCTGTAATCTCCTCCTGAACCACTTCTTCCTCCATTGCTATGCTCCAGTCTCTTTGGTCTTCTTGCAGCAATGAAAATCCACCAAAGTCTTCCTCGTGTGGAGACCTTTGCAATTGCTATTCCCTCTGCCTGGAACTCGCTTCCCTGAAATTGTCCCAAACCTGCCTCCATCCTATCCTTCAGGTTTTGACTCAAATGCCACCTCCTCAGATACACTACTTAAGTATTGTTACCTCAGCCAACCATCCCTGTCATCTTACCTTATCTCCTGTCATTCACACACTTCTCAAAGTCTAAGTCAGTGGTTCTCAACCTTCCTAATGCCGCAACCCTTTAATACAGTTCCTCATGTTGTGGTGACCACCAACCATAAAATTATTTTCATTGCTATGAAGTACTGGGGGTCACCACAACATGAGGAACTGTATTAAAGGGTCGTGGTATTAGGAAGGTTGAGAATCACTGGTCTAAGTGATATTTCTATAATTATATATTTACTAATTAACTTGTTTATTATCTCTCTCCCTTTATTAATATATAAGTTCAGGGAGGGCAGAAGTCTTATCAGTGTCATTCATGGCTATACCCTTAGCACCTAGTACAGTGCCTTGCACAATTGAGTAGTTGCTCAACTGATGAGTAGATGAATAGATGAATGATCACAAAAATGTTTAGTGAGATGACTATGCACCAATCAAGATGGGAAATAATTAAGGGGTTCTTCTTATGGAAACCATTTAATAGAAGACACATAATCCACATAGAAGCAACTATGATAGCTGCATCGAGGTGAACAACAAAGAAAGTCATTGATTAAGTCCTAAGAAAATGTAGAAACGGGAAAGGCCACATCCTGCTAGGAAAAATCCAGAAAGGCTTCATGGAAGGGGTGTCACTTAACTGGGCTATGCAGAGAAGGCTGGTTTTGAGCATTCTGAAACAGAATAAAAGGCATTTCCTGAAGCAGGACCTGCCTGTACTATGGTGTGGAGGTATGACAAGAATGTCAACAAATCTTTTCCCAATCCAGTATCATCAAGAGTTTTCCCCACACTTTATTCTAAGATTGTTATCATTTCTTGTCTTAGATCTAAATCTTTTATCCATCTTGAGTCAATTTTTGTAAGTGGTGAAAGGTGTGGGTCCAGTTTCAGTCTTTTTACATGTGGTTATCCAGTTCTCCCAGCACTCTTTGTTGAATAAATGGAACACATTCTTCTTAGTAAAGTATCACAAGAATGGAGAAGCCAAAATCCAGCGTACTCAATTCTTATATGAAGCCATTAGATGATCTAATACCCACATAAGAAAGAAACTGAAATCAATTCAAGGTGGGAGCCAGTGATGAGGGAGCAGGGAGGAGGAAGGAGGATGGGGTGCTCCCACTTAATGGTCACAATGTTAGGCTGTATGGCACACCTCTTGGGGGAAGAACACAGTTATAAGAGAGACTTTACCTAACAAATACAAACATTGTAACCTAATTCTTTGTACCCTCAATTAACCTGAAACAATAAAAAAAAAAAAAAGAATGTGAACAACTGGGAGTTTCACTTCACCATATTAACCATGGCAGCAGCCACCATTTTCTGATACTGCAGACGATACCTGACATCCATTTTTCTAATTCTTATCCTCTCTTTGGGCCAGGCCCCATCCTCTTTTGGGTCCCCTCTACCATCACAGGTTGGTCCATCTTTCGGCCAGGCCCAAAGAGAGTAATACTCTTTTGATACATGAGGATGAGGAAACTGAGGTTCAGAGTGATGAAATAATTCAATAAAGTTGTAAAAACAAGTCATGGAACTTAAACGTGAACCCAGATCCACCTGATTCCAATAGTGTGATTTCAACTGTGCTCCACGTGGGTCCAGCCAGGGCCACCACCCTCACCACTCAGAGTTTACCTTATAGGTTCCCAAGCACCACATACCACAGTTCCTAGACACAAAGGAACATTTAGCATCACTCTGGTGTTAAAAATGCAACTTCCTCCATGTGTATTTTTGGGTTTAAGTTCTTAGAAGAAGCCACTTTCTTTTTATAGCTGCCTGCTGGACGGCCCATAATACCAAAACATATGGTTCCTCTACATCCAGAGCACCCCCACCCCCCAGAGCTCTTACTATCTGCTGAGCACCAGCTTGTTTTCAGAGGTGAGATGGGCTCCAAGGGCCTGGGTGGCTGGCCAGATGTGGACCTGGGTTGTCATCTGTGGCCCACCATGTCTGGCATTTGAAGTCTTTGGGGTGGGAACATACTTAAATGCAGAATATTGTAGGATTTGAAAAATGGACCTCACTCTATAAGCAAATGGGAAATACAATAATAACATGTACTTCTGCATAATTAACATTTGGTTAGCACCCTCACAAGTCACATGTTAAAAGGAACTATTCTCCTGAAAATAATTCATTGAAAAGTCTCCATTTGCCAGGTATTTTTTTTCACCCTACTTAGTCCCCTGCACACCCAGCCACTCCCTCCCACATATCCCCAGCTGAGTGAGCAGAACAGCCCTCAGAGGCAGGGAACAGTCTCTCTTCCTCTCTTCACCTTAGGAAGCACCCCCACTCCTATTATTTCTCCAAAGGAACATTCAGCTCTTTTTAAGGCAATGAAGGAGTTTTGGATATGTAGGCACTTCCTACTCCCGCCCCTGCCAGTTACTAAGTGTGATTTTGGGTAAGTCATTTCACAGCTCTGAGGCTCAGTTTCTTCTATCTATGAAATGGGGATAAGAACTCGAGCAACCCAAAAGAGCTGTTGTGAGGATGAGCTAGAATGTGCTTAAGTGGACTAGAGTAGATAGCTGGTAGAAGGAGCTACTACTAGTTAGAACTAAAAGAGGATGTGAAAACAAGTTTACCACATGATGGTCAGGGAAAAAAGCAGGTTATAAAAGAGAGTACACTATCTGATCCCATTTAAAAACTCAACTGTTGGGCCAGGCACAGTGGCTCACACCTATTATCCTAGCTCTTAAAAGGCCGAGGCAGGTGGATTGCCTGAGCTCACGGGTTCAAGACCAGCATGAGCAAAAGTGAGACCCCCATCTCTAAAAATAGCCAGGCATTGTGGTGGGCACCTGTAGCCTCAGCTATTTGGGAGGCTGAGGCAAGAGAATCACCTGAGCCCAAGAGTTTGAGGTTGCTGTGAGCTATGACGCCATGGCACTCTACTAAGGGTGACTGAGTGAGACTCTGTCTCAAAATTAGATAAATAAATAAATAAATAAAAAATAAATAAATAAATAAATAAACTCAACTATTGCAAGGCCTGGTGGTGGGTGCCTGTAGTTCCAGCTACTGAGGAGGCTGAGGTAAGAGGATCCTTAAACCAGGAGTTTGAGTTTGCAGTGAGCTATGATGCACTGCACTCTAGCCTGGGTGACAGAGGGACATTATCTCTTAAAAACAAACAAATAAAGCCCTCACCCTTAGCAGAGATGTTTCTGGAAGTATGTAAACTATGGGGGTGTAAGTGCCTGTGTTATGGGCTTAATTTTTTCTCACCTTCGTGCTTGCATTTCCTGATTCCCTAAGTGAATGCTTATAATTTTTATGGTATGTAGAAAACCCAGAGCACAGCGTTTAAAATTATAGACTATAAGAATCATCCAACCTGGGTTCAAATCCAAACTTCTTTTCTTGCAGGCTGGGTAACTGTGAGAAAGTGACCTAGGCTCTCTGACTTTCCTCTCTCATCTGTAAAATGGAGAAAATACAGACACTTCCTCATGGAGACCATTAAGATTATTATTTTTTAAGTCATGTATTTGGCGGGTGGCACAGAGTTAGGAAAAGGGAAGGAAGAGACAAATATAGATAGGGCAATGAGCTAAAGTCTTTCTGAAGGGGTGATATTAAGCTGAGAATAATGTAGGTCTGAAGGAACACATTCTAGTTAGAGGAAATAGGAAGGGCAAAGGTTCCAAGGCTGGGAAAGGCTTCATTGTGTCCCAGGTGGCTGGAGCACAAGATGAGTCTAGACCAGGGGTCCTCAAACTACGGCCCGCGGGCCACATGCGTTAGTGTGAATTGCATTTATTCTCGTTTGGTTTTTTACTTCAAAATAAGATATGTGCAGTGTGCATAGGAATTTGTTCATAGTTTTTTTTTTAAACTATAGTCCAGCTCTCCAACGGTCTGAGGGACAGAGAATTGGTCCCCTGTTTAAAAAGTTTGAGGACGCCTGGTCTAGACAGTGAGAGAAGAACCTGATGGAGAGCGTCTGAAGCTAGGGCATGTATTCTGGACTCAATGTTCCAAAGTCCAGACCCATTGCCACCTCCTCCAAGAAGCCTGCCTCGCTGCTGCTTCCTGTCATCACTTCCATTTCTCTGAGCTCTTCTACTTTTCCTGTTAATACCACACTTCCTCTCTTCTTTATTACTTCCACGAAACTAAATTATTAAATCATTAAGAGATTTTAGATTTCTTCCTAATTCTCTAGAACATAATAATGCTAAGGTCTTAATATTTGTTGAGTGACTATGAATCTCCATCAGTAGGCAATTTGTAATGTCTTCTTCTGAGTTATTTATAGATAACTCTTAAACTAATAGCAAAAACATAATAGCACAGGGGTTGTTTATTCTATGGGTCAAAAAACTGATTTCAAAAACTTTGAGAAGCATCCATTTTTCAGAAAACAATATCTACATATATCCATAATTCTTACATAGTCATAAAACCATGTTCCTTTAGAATCTTTGCAAAACGTCTGTCATAGGGCAAATTATTGCATAAAGTAAAATATTAAAACTAAGTTTCTTTAAAAAATATTCTAAAAGACTGATGTTCTGGGTAGCACCTGTGGCTCAAGGAGTAGGGCCCTGGCCCATACACTGGAGGTGGCGGGTTCAAACCCGGCCCTGGCCAAAAACTGCAAAAAAACCAAAAACCAAAAAAACAAAAAAACAAGACTGATGTCCCACAAATGCAGACAGGTCCCCATTCTTGGTAAATTGTTGTTATACAGCTGCTTGAATTTTTATAGATGTGGAATATTAACTTTGGCTCTCTTCCCCTTTTCCTGTACAAATCCTCACCAAGAATGTCCTTCTAATAAGGATGTAATTGAACATGCAGCTGACCTTGGGCTTAAGGAAACTTCAACTTTATCTTCACCTTCTAGAGATGAGAAAGGATTGTCTTCCTTAGTTCTCAAACAGGAGAAACAGCCCTTCCTAGCAGGGATGTGACACTGTGTTCATTGCCAGACCTAGATCCTAGTTTCCAGCTTTGCCACTCACTGTACCTGATCCTCTGTGTACTTCCTGTGTCTGACAACCAAGGGGTTATCTGTCCCATTATTCATGGGACTTGTGCTAGGCAGAATTCTTAGAGGGCCCCCTGACCTCTCTACTCCCTGCTGTTACTCTTACAATTATGTTATGTTCCACCTCAAAAGAGGTTTTGTTTTTGCAAATGTAGTTTATCAATCAGTTGAACTTAAGACAGGAATATTATCTGGGTTTGCTTAATCTAATTATAGGAATCATTTTAAAGAGAGTTTTTCCCAGCTGAAGGCAGAGGAGGAAGTCAGAGAGATCTGAAGCGAGAAGGATTTGACAGAGGGACCACAGGCAAGGATCTGAGCGGGACCTAGAGAAGCTGACAGTGGTGTTCACAGACAGTCACCAAGAAAAGGGGGATTTCATCCTCACAACTACGAAAAAAGAACTCTGTTAATAACAGAAGGGAGTGGGGAGAAGACCCCAAGCTCTAGATGAGAACTCACTTGGCTGGCATCTTGGATTCAGTCTTGTGAGACCCTGAGCAGGGAATCAAGTCACAACATCCTGTACTCCTAACCAACGAATATGGGTGTTAAGTTACAAAGTTTGCTGTTATTTGTTACATAGCAATAGAAAACTAATATGGGTGCCTGCAAATCTGTATACAATGTTCCCTTAAACCACCTCATGTGTCTGCCATTTGAGGATGTTTGTGATAAAATTATAATCCATTGTTTTAGTCTCATCTTCCACTTTTCCCCTTTACATTTTTCTAGACAAAGTGGTGGTTAAGAGTAAAGGTTCTGCTATTAGGCTGCTTGGGATAAAAAGCCATTCTGCCAAGAACTAGGTGGTTACCTTGGACAAATTACCTAACCATACTCAGCTTCTATTTCTTTACCCACAAAGTGGGTTATGGTGGGCAGAAAATTTGTCCCCCAAAGACATATATGCTCTAATTTCTGGGACATGTGAGTATGTTATGTTACATGGCAAAAAAAGACCTCTTAGAGTTAAGGTTGGGGACATCAAAATAGGGAGATTATTCTAGGGAACTCAGTGGAGTCACATTGGCCTTTAAAAGTGGAAAAGGAAGGCAGAAGAGTTGGTCAAAGAGGTGAAACAGGTAAAGAAATAGGAAAGATTGAAAGCAAGAGAGGGACTTGATTTCCCATTGCTGGTGTTGAGGATAGAAAAAGAGGGCTACAGGTCAAGGACTTAGGGTGCTATATAGAAGATGGAAAGAGTCCTTATCTGACAGCCATCAAGGAAGCAAGGACCCTAGTTCTACAAATATAGAAACTGAATTTTGCCAACAGTCTGAATGAGGAAGGAAATTGATTCTCTCCTAAAGGTACTGGAAAGGAACCTCATAGTGCTGATGTTTTTACTTTAGCCTGTTGAGACGCTTACTCACCAGGCTAAAGTGACCTGTCTTACATAGGTCAACCCTGTGTTTTTATCTGCTTTAAATTTTAAGCTGTTTATGTTTGGTTATAGCAGCAATAAAAAATGAATACAGAAATGTGAAGAATAAGTCCATGCAAATCACACAGGGCAGACCCAGGGCACAGAGCAAGTTAATCCATGCTATTTCTTCTCACCACTGTTTTTATTAGTCATCCACTGCTCTCTCCTTCCCTTTTAATCTGAGTGCTTTCATTCCTGTATATTCTTACCTTCTTATGTTGCTTCCCCATGTGTGCCATTAAATATCCTTCCCAACTTCAAAATCCATCTCTGATGCCATTTTCTCCAAAAGGCTTTCTCACAAGCCCTCAACCAGATACAGTCTATTCCAAAGCAACATTTTTTGTACATCTGCTAGCTATTGTATTTATTTAAACTCTGGGTTATATGTAAGGTTTCTCTCTCAAATTCTGTATGCTGTGATATGTTATCCTGTGAAAACAGACAACCCCCGATGTCCCCAAATTTTGGCTTAAAACACCAAGTATATTTCCTTTTTTTTAAAGAAAAAAATTGTTTTTATGTGTTAAGAACACTTAATGTGAGATTTATTATCTTAAAAAATTTTTTTAAAGTGCAATATTGTTGCCTGTAGGTACAATAGTATACAGCAGATTTATGGAGCTTATGGCTCTTGCTAACTGAAACTTTATGCCTATTGGTTAGCAACTCCTCATTTCCCCCTCCCCTCAGCTCCTGGCATCCACTATTCCATTCTTGGAGTCTGCCAATAAACTATTTTAGATACCTCCTATATAAGTGGAATCACGCAGTGTTTTTCATTCTGTGACTGGCTCATTTCACTCAGCATAATGTTCTCAAGGTTCATCCATGGTGTTACCCATTGCAGAATTTCCTTTTTTCTTTTAAGGCTGAATCTGCTTCCATTGTATGTGTCTACCACATTTTCTTTATCCATTCCTCTGATGATGTACACTTAGCTTATTTGTACACCTTGGCTATTGTATGTGCTGCAATGAATGTGGGGGTGCTAATATCTATTTGAGATCTTGATTTCAACTATTTTGGATAAGTACCCAGAAGGGAAATTACTGGATCATATAGTAGTTTTACTTTGAATTTTGTAAGGAGCTTCCATGCTGTTTTCCATGGTGCCTGCACTTCCCACTAGTGGACAAGGATTCTAATTTCCTCACTTCCTTGCTGAGAGCCATTACATTTTCAGGTATATTTCTTGCTCATGTCACATGTCCATGGCAGGCTAAGGTCTTCTGTCACCCTTCCTCTGGAGCTAAGAATGGAAGAGAAGCTTTCCTCTGGAATATCCTCCATTGCATATTGGCTCTCAAGCGGTCTTCATAGGAGTGCCACACTTCACTTGCGTTCATAGTTCACTGGCCACATGAAATGAGATGGCTGCACCTAGCTTCAGTCTGGAAACACACCAGCAATAATCATGCCTTGTGCAAAAGAGGAAGAGAGCTGGATGTATCTTGTGGGCAACAATCATGACACTCACAAGCGTCTCCCACAGCAGTCCCCCAGGGAGAAGTTTTCACCACAGTTAACATTTCACAGGTGAAGAGCTTGAGTCAGAGGATAGTCCTTGGTTATATGTTTTCTAAGTGACAGGGTTGGAACGAGGTCCCAGTGTCCTCCCATCCTTCTTCCATCCCTGCTGTCGTTCTTTATACAATGCCATTATGTGTCTGCTACTGCACTGAGGGTGCGGCAGAGAACAAACTTGGCTCAGGCTTTGCCCTAAATGACAGTTGGCTACTGTGCCCTGTTCTTCTTCCAGCCCTCCATACCTGTGCCCTCAACTCACCCTGCCTACCTGTTGTATACATGATACTTGTCATTATAGTGGTCCTCCCCTCCCCCTGCACAACTAGACCATAGCAGCTGGAGGGCAGGTGTGGGATTTTCAACATTAAACCTTTTGCAATTCCTAATGTACTAGGCATTCAACAAATGTTCCTAGGGTTGAACACAAAATTGAAAACAAAATTCACTTTGGATGCCAAACATTTGTTCTCTGCTTAGCTCCCCATGTGTTCCCAAAACTAGTATATTAATAGGGATTTGCATGTGCTCTGCCAGATTATTATAAGGAACATTACCTATCAGCACCTACTTTAAAAAGAGATTATTAAGATCATCAACAATATAACTCATAAACTGACAGTTTCAATTAGCAGTAAGGAAAACTCAAGCTTTTAAAAGCCATGGCAGATTAGAAAAGAATTTTCCAGAGATATCATAAAACATTTTTTCCCATGAGAGATGTCATGCATCTCACTGACTGGATTTAGGTGAGAAAGGAAAGCCTGTGGGGAAGAGGATTAAAAGGGAAGGATGTGTCTCAGGAACCTCTCTGGCTTTTGTGGGTTGAGCAGGTCACTTGTAATTTACTGCGTGTATGTTCAGGACCCAGTGGGACTGCCAGGGAAGAGCCTGCAGTATTTTATATCTCAGAGCTCTGGGTCTTGTGTACAACCTTAAAGCTTAAGTGTAGCCCAGGTGGGAGCCCCGTCTGTCCTCAACCTGCGGGGATTTAAGAAGTCATCATTGAGTCAGCTTTGATGCTGTCATTGACACTTATTCGGCAGATATTTAACAGGTGTCTTCTGTGTGCCAGGCCTTGTGCTGATGATACTTCCCAGGTTTACTGGAGGAAGGATGTTCTAAGCTGATATCTGAAGAATGATTTCCCTATTGAAAGGATGGATGGTGGAGAAGGTTGTTATAGGCAGAAGAAATAAGAACTGAAGATGTTGGGAGTTGGCAAGAAAGAGCAAATTGGTCTTCCCAGTGGATAGATGGCAGAGGAGAGCTAGCAGGGCCTTGGTGGAAAGGTGTAAAGTACTGGGAAGTGAGGGCATGAGGGGATTCTGGGGACTGAAGGAGCCGGCACAGGAAGGTGGTGAGGGATGGCAAGTAGAAGATGACATAAGCCAAGACACGTGTTCTGAGAAATCACTGCCTTGTAGGGTGGCAAGTGGACTGATACGAGGTGGAAATAAAATGCTGGCATGGAAAAGAACAGGCAAGATCAAGGAGCCCTGATCAGAGAGGATTGCTGGAACCAGATGGTGGCATCAAAGTGGAGCAAAAACAAGTTTACATTGGTTCAGAAGGTAGAATCTCTATTTGAAGATCAACTAGATGTAGCAGGTGAGGGAGAGGGCTCACTAACATTTTTGAGGGATCCATATTTGAATGATTCTTTCATGCCAGGCTTTCTGTATTTATATTAATTCTGTGTTTGTATTAATATTTATTACTTATTTCATACTAGGAGAGAAGTTGGGTTTCACTCCATTTTATGAATGGAGAAACTGAAGCTTGGCAAGGATAGGTGTCCTTCCATGAACAAAACAGCTGGTATGCATGAAGAGTTCACCTTTTTACTCCTTGGCTACCCTGTCTCCCCATCCTTGTCTCTCAGGTTTCTGGTTGGGCATCTCAGAAGAGGGTGGTTAAATTTTCTGATATGGGAAGCTCTATGTGAAAAAATACTCTAGTAGGACCTTTCCCAGAATTGCTGGTGGAGAACCAGCTACCAGACCATTCTGGACAATGATATCTACAACCTAGTACTTCTGAAGCTATAGAAGAGTCCTGAAGAATATTTCCTCTATGTCCTATCTGGATAGGTTTTTAATCTTAGTTCCTTAGTCACTGCTCCTGGGGAACTGGGTCTGTCCTGGTCCTGTCCTGTAGTCCCTGCTTAGCACCCTGATGAGGATGGAGGCTAGGGTATACCGTTCCTTTAGCCTCTCAGCATTTAGCATTTAAATTAGCAGTGGAAATCTTCCTGGGAATAAGAAATGGGATAGGCCCCAAGAGAGAGAAAAATGTCTGAGATAAAGGAGGAGGAGAGGCATCTAGTATATTAGAGCAGTCGACTGGGGAGCTGTGTTAACCATGGACAAGGCACTTCATTTCAAGTTTGTTTTCTCATCTGCATGTAAAACACAGGAGTAGTGATCAGCTTGTCTGCCTCATGGTTGTTATGAAGGTCAAATATAATAATAGATGACTGTACTCTGAAAATTCATAACATTGCTTGCAAGTGAGAGGACTTAAAGCTCTGATATCACAAGGTAGAATCAGAGACACAAGGTACCTCTGGGATTGTCAAGGTCGTCCTGATGATTTCACAAGTGAGGAAAACTAGGCTTAGGCTGAGAGCTTAAATGACTTTTCCCCAAATCATCCTCAAAATTAACATTGGAGCCATATTTAGATGGCAAATCCTTGACCTCAAGCTGAGAGTTCTTTCCACTTTATTGCTTTGGCAGGATAGCAAAGTAATTGACTGTCAGATTGACTGAGGTTGACCCCCCAGCTTTGCTACTTATTAATTTTGTGGTCTTGGTCAGTTTATATAATTTGGGGGGCCTTGATTTTCTCATTTATAGAAATGGAATAGCCATAATTGTTAACTCAAGGGGTTGTTAAAAAGATTAAATGAGATAATGCTTGCAGGTTGGTAGTTATTTATATGATAAGATCACACCTTGGACATTTGCTTTATGTTACCACATTCCTCGTTCACCTCAACTGAAGTTTGGCTTGAACTTCAGAGGCTTCCAACCCAACTCAATACATCTCTGATATTATTATTATTACTTTTGGTATGAATTTGAGGGCTACAAGTTATATGAATAAATTGTGTAGTGGTGAATTCTGGGTTTGTAGTGTGACCATCACTGAAAACTGTCTATTGTGCCTGTTAAGTAATTTCTCATCTGTCACCATGCTCCCACTCTTATACTCGTCCAAGTTCCCAATGTTTATTATCATGCCCAATCTTGTCTGATCTTATGAGCTAAGCAGGGTCAGGCCTTGTTAGTAGTCAGATGGGAAGCATTCCTGATCCTAATTAAGTATCCTACATATTTTACTGATTGAATGAGGGGTGAGGTCAAAGAAAGTATCATTACCTAATGATCCCTAACACTTGCTCAAGCTCATACCAAAGGCCCATTGGAGGATATATTTTAGTTTCAAACATGGTCAAGAGGCTGGGTATATATCTTATTGCAATCTAATAGACTATTTCATGTAAATAACTGAGGATGGGTAGTGGGAAACATGGAATTTGATTGATGTATAAATATAGGGTCCACTGTTTTTCAAGGGAAATCCTTATTCAGAAATGTGAAAAGTCTGAACATTAAGAGATCTAAAAGGTATGATCTGCTCTCATTCTAGGGAATTTGCCTTTACACCATCAAAGTTAATATTCAGGATCAGACTCTCTCTCAAAGTTAAAGCATCAGAGAAGAATGAAAGTGTCTTTGTATCTGAGGAGATGTCATTGAAATGAGTTCTGGGTTCAGTTACTTCTGAACACCCAGTAATTATACATAAGGCTAGAGGTTGTGCCCATCTCCTTGATAAAGAGGAACTATGAATCACTATCTCAGTAGGTTTAATTACAGCTTGACTATAGGCAAAAGGCTCTAGCCTATGCCCAGGTTCCTTTCTCAACTTCATCCTATGTGAATTTTAATTAAAGGCTTCAGTTTGCTTACTGTTTCCTCTCTTCTCTTATGAAAATGATTGCAGAAGGCTATAAAATACCAGCATATACATTTGCATTTTTAATAAGATAGCATGGAAATCTGAAGTCACATTCATTATTGAAATATTTATACAAGTAACCCCTCGTATGGTAATAGTAGGAGGTATTTATGAGATCCTCTTTGATACATTTCCTTTATCATATTTCTAGAAGTCCAGACTCTCCTGGTTTTCCTCCTATTTCAGTGGCTGCTCCTTCTCAGTCTCTTCAGATGGCTTTTCCTGACCTTTAAATGCTTGAGGGTTCAGGGCTTAGACCTTTCATCTTCATTAGTCTCATCTCCAGGTAACCTCATTCAGCCCCATGGCATTAAAAATTGTACATTGATTATCTCTAAAATGCTGAAGTCTAACATGGATATTCTCCCTCACCTCCAGACTCCTGAGCCTGATCCATATTTCTTCTTGCTTTAGATGTCTAATATACATCTAAAATTTAGCATGTTCCAAACTGAACAAACTTTTGATTTCTTTCCATTCTACACACTTGTTATTCCACAAATATTCCCTATTTTAGTAAAGGGCATCACCATTCTTTTCATTACTGAGTCATAAGACATTACCTGCTCTCCGTCCTTCACATTTCATTTCCAATCCATCAGAAATCTTATTGGTTTTGCCTTCAAAGTGTATTCTGGATCATACCTTTCCTCACCACCTCAACAGAAATCACTCTACCCAAGCTCATCCTCTTTTGCCTTGATGAATGTAATATTCCCCTAACTTGTCATTGTTCTTTAAATCTGTAATAATCTATTTTCTACATAGCAGCTTATAGGGTTTCTCAAACTCAGAACTGTTGACATTTGGGGCCAGATTTGGGTGGGTGGTTGACCTGTTTATTACAGAGTGTTTAGCAACATCCCTTGACTCTATTTACCAGATGTTATTAGTCTTTCTCCCCCAGATATGACAACCAAAAATATCTTCAGACATTACCAAATGTATCCTGGGGAGAAAAACCATCCCTGATTGACTAAGAACCAGTTGAGTTAGAGAGATGCTTTAGAAATGTAAATCAGATCCAATAATTCTTTTGCTGAAAACTTCTCAATGTTTCCCATCACATCTAAAATAAAATCCAAGTTCTTGACAATGGCTCACAAGTTATGTATGATTCTTCCTACCTGAAATAACCTTTCCCTGTCTCTTCACTTGGCTAATCCTTACTCATCCTTTCAGTCTTAGCTTCAATGCAAATTCCTCCAGGAAGCCTTCCCTGACTTATCCCCTAATCTGGGTTGAAGTCTCTGCTCCATATTCTCATAACTGCCTGCTCTTCCTTTGACTCTGCACATTACATTGCATTATGTCTTATTTATCACTGTATCTTCCCTTATGCATAGCATATGGCTTAGAAATATATGGTAGATTGACCTAAGTTATAAACTGAGCTTGGCGTGCACTACAGATAAACATATTGGATTGACATTAAGTTTGCGTGTAATTTAAATTTAAATTTAAATGAACATTATGTCCACCCTGTATGATACTCAACCTGGATGAGACTCTGGAAACAGAACTATGAAGCTAGATACTACCATGTCTTAGAAGTTTTCCAAAAAACTTAGTTTCCAAATTAGTTCCAAAATTACTTGATGAAACATCAAGGGCAATCTCTGCTCTTAGTTGGAGAAGTCCTTTTTTAAGAATAACCCTTCATTCAAAAAATACTTTTTGCTCATCTGCTATGAGCTGGACACTGACCTGGCTGCCATATATCTGCTGGTAGGTAGAAAATTACATATGCAGGAATTCATAATAACATGATAAGTTACTTAATTGCTAGTATGAACATTAGAGAAAGTGGGGCAGAGGAAGGAAACATGTAGGCATCATATCTTGGAGAATGGTTTGTCTGTGCTTGAGAAGAATATGTATTTTGCTGCTTTTGAATGGAATGTTCTATATATGTTTGTTAGGTGCATTTGGTATGAAGTGTAGTTCTAGTCCATTGTTTCCTTATTGAACTGATTTTATCTCCAGATGATCTGTCTATTGTTGAAAGTGGGTTTTGAAATCCCCTACTATTATGATATTTGTATTTCTCCCTTTGGATCTGTTAAATTTTGCTTTATATATTTAGGTTCTCTGATACTGAGTGCATATATATTTATAATTATTATATTATTTTGATGAAGTAACTCCTTAATCATTATATATTGATCTTTCTTGTCTTTTCTTACAGCTTTTGACTTAAAATCTATTTTGTCTGATATAAATATAGTTACCCCTACTTTCTTTTGATTTCCATTAGTATGAAGTATCTTTCTCTATTTCTTCACTTTAAGCCACTATGGATGTACTTAAAGTTGAAGTGAGTCTCTTGTAGGCAGCATATAGTTGAGTCCTGCTTTTTTATCCATTCAGCCACTGTATTTCTTTTGATTGAAGAATTTAATCAAATTACGTTTAAAGTAATTATTGATAGGTAAAGACTTACTATTACCCTTTTGTTAATTGCTTTCTGGTTGTTTTGTAGTTCCTTTCTTCCTTTCTTCTTTGAAAATTTTTGGTGATTTTATGTAGTGGTATGCTTTGATTCTTTTATCTTTTATGTATCTACTATCTTTTTTTTTGCTTTGTGGTTAGTATGAGGCTTACATAAAATATTTTTGAGACATAACAGTCTATTTAAAGCTGATAACAACCGAACTTTAATATACAAGCTCTATACTTTTGTCTCCCATACATACACCATTTTAGTTATTTGATGTCTAATTTCTATCTCTATACATTATGTACCCATTAACAAATAGATTCAGCCTTTATCCTCACCCTTTATCCTCTCTGTGGTACATATGTGAAGGGTCAGGAGAAAACTTCTAAATACGGATCAAAATTGTTTTCACATAGTAAATGAGAAAATATCATGACTGTTATATCAATCAGGTTGATAAAAATATCTCCGATTGTATGTGAAGCCCACACACTGTACTCCATGACTGAATTATTGCACACAGCTATGACTCAATAAAAAATAATTAAAAAAAAAAAAGAAAACCATATATGGCAAGTTCAAAAAAATTAAATATATTCAACATAGAAAAAAAAAAAACAAAAAAACAAATAGATTTAGATGTACCCACAATAAATCAATAGCAAATTATTGCAAGTATAATTATTTTTGATGCTTTTGTGTTTTAACTTTCATATAAGACTTAGAAACAATTTACATACCATCATTATAGTATTAGCAAAGTGTTAAGAATACACAAGGGGAAAGGGCAGTCTCCTCAATAGCACTGAGAAAACTGGGTAACCACATGCAAAAGTATGAAATTGGATCCTTCTTTTATACCATACACCAAAAAATCCAGCTAAAAATGGATTAAAGACTTAAATCTAAGATGCAGAACTATAAATATTCTAGAAGAAAATATAGGAAAAAAAATTCTTGACATTGGTCTTGTCAATGATTTTTTGAATATGACCAAAAAATCACAAGCAATAAAGCAAAAGTAAGAAAGTGCATCTACATCAAATTAAAAAGTTTCTGCACAACAAAAGAAACAATTAGGAAAATGAAAAGAAAACTTATGGAATGGGGAAATAAAAGTTTTGAAACCCCCAAATAACCCAGTTAAAAATGGACATAAAGCCTGAATGGACATTTTTCCAAATAATACATTCAAATGGCCAACATGTAAATGAAAAGATACTTACAAATCACAACTCATCAGGGAAAAGCAATTCAAAACTAGCATGTGGTAGCACCTCACATTTGTTAAGATGGCTATTATCAAGTGTTAGTGAGGATGTGAAGAAAAGGGAACTCATACACTGTAGGTGAGATTATAAATTAGTACATCCATTATAAAAAAACACTATACAGCAGTGGTTCTCAACCTTCGTAATGCTGCGATGTATTTTCATTATTACATAGGGGTCGAGACTCACAGGTTAAGAATTGCTGATATAGAGGGTCTTTAAGAAATTAAAAATAGAACTAACATATGATCCAACAATCCCACTTCTGTTTATACATCCAAAGGACAAAAACATTCAGCATCTCAAAGAGATGTCTGCATTCCCATTTTCATTGCAGCATTATTCACAGGAGCCAAGATATAGAAATAAACTAAGTGTCCATGGAAAAACAAATGGATAAAATAATGTGATATTTATAATAGAGAGTTTTATTCAGTTTTTAAAAAGCAGGAAATCCTACCATTTGTGACAACATAGATGAAACTGGAGGATGTTATGCTAAGTGAAAGCATAAGCCAGATGCAAAAAGATAAAAACATAGTACCATGTGATCTCACTTAGATATGAAATCTAAAAACATTGCACTCACAGAAAGAGAGTAGAAGGGTGGTTATCAGAGGTTGAAGAGTGGGGGAAATGAATAAATGGTAGTCAAAGGGTATAAACTTGAAAGTTATAAAACGAATAAGCTCCGGACACCTAATATACAGCATAGTGACTATATTTAAGAATGTATTGTATATGGGTAGCACCTGTGGCTCAAAGGAGTAGGGTGCCAGCCCCATACACTGTAGGTGGCAGGTTCAAACCCAGCCCTGGCCACAAACAAAACAAACAAAGAATGTATTGTATATTTGAAAATTTGTTAAGAGAGTAAATCTTCAGAGTTCTCACCAGTCTCACGCACAAATGGTAATAGAAATGTTAATTAGTCTTATTATGGATAGGGTAATCGTTCAACAACATACATGTATATCAAAACATCACACTGTATACCTTAAATACATACAATTTTTATTTCTTAGTTATACTTCAATAAAAATAGAGTAAAAACTAGGTTCTGCCCTTGTGGAGCTCATATTTGTAGTCTAGGAAGAGACAAATTATAGAATCATAGATAATGTGCTAAGCATTGATAGAAATACATGCAAAAAATACATAGGAGTGCTGAGGTAGAATGTTCTAGCAGGTGGAGCTGAGAAGATTTGGAAAGACTACCCTGAGACAATGATACTTGAGCTGAATCATGGAGGATTAGTCTAGTAGATTGAGAGGTAGTCCAGGCAAAAGGACAGAGAAGTGAAAATTCAAAGAGGAATGGAATAGAAGGGTAAGAGAGGCGAGAATATAGAATATAGGAGAAAAAATGAGATGGGAAAAGGGGAGAGAGAGAAGTATATGAAGCTTGAAAAGTAGAGGCCAGATTTTAGGGGTCTTTGAAAGCTTGAGCTTTATTCTGCATGTTGGGGAAGAATCGATAGAGTTTGATCAGTGTGGTTAAAGAGCTAGATTTTAGGCATGCAGAGCAGACTTCAGGGAAGGAGCCTGAAAAGAGGGAGCAGTCCTACTTACACTTTGTCTCTAGGCATGTCTGACCTTGACTGAAAGCCCTATGTTCTAGTTACCTTGAGTGTGAGATCTAAACTCTCAGACATTGAGTCTATGTCACAGAGCTCTGCTGACTTGGCTTAGTTAGCAGTAACAGTCTGACATAAAGGGAGAGAATGGATCATGCCATTAAAATACAGGTGAGATTCATTAGTTCCTCCCTTTACCTGCCTAGAAGGTAGTCTGGGACCTTGGGACCTCCATTTTGGACTAAAGTAACAATCTGTCACTTATGGATTTATTTACAAGTGGTCAATACTACCAGACTAAGCATCTTAAAAGAAAACTTTCAGTGCATCATTTTTCTATTTGAGAACTTACTGAGTTATTCTTTATTTCCTGCATTCCTATATTCTTTATTCAGTCCTTTCTCTGGCTTTGAGAACACTTGATAATGTAATTCCACCTTCCTATCTATTTTATTTAATATTCTCCCCATCATGACTTCTTTACTTCATCAGATTGTGACTATTCTTATTTCTGTGCTTGCGGACATACTGCTAAACTTTTCTCATGTCTACCTATATTAAAATGTTCTGACACATGCAAATCACAAGAACTATTTGTTTAGATATTTATTCATTTACTTCTTCACTTGCTCAGCATACATTCATCAAGGCTCTGTGGGAAATACTGGAGTTACTGGGGTGAGCAAGATAGGGAAGTACTTATCCTCTTGGAGCAGAGTTACTCTTGAACTTTGTTATTCAAAATGCACATCCCTAGATTAGCATCATTGACATCATCTGGGAGCTTGTTAGAAATGTAAAATCTTAGGCCCTACCTTTGACCTATTGAATTTTAACAAGATCGCTAGGTAATTTGAATACACAGTGAAATTTCAGAAGTAATGGTCTACTGGATAGGCATTGAATAAGCAATTTTAACAGCATGTAAAGATTGCTATGATGTTGTGAAAACAGAGAAAAGAGAGTGAGCAGCATGCTGTTGAATGTTCAATTATTTAATGGGCATTTGTTTTTTTTTTACTAAATTAAGTAAACAATAATTGCATGTGTGTGTGTGTTCATAGGGACACTACTCTCCTTGGGAGTCTCCCATTTTACCTAACCCAGTCCTGAGACAACTGTAGGTACCAGCACATATTTTTGCTAACATTGATTGATTGAATTGTTTACAGAAGCACTCACAAATTTAAAGGTTTTAGAGGTATCAGCAAATGATGGTATTGCTCAATTTTTGCTAGTATAGTTTTGATTTATTAAGTGTGGAGGTTTTTGTTTTGCTACAACAGAAAGGGAAAGTTGTTTGTCCTTTTGAAAGCCACATCATTTCACCACAGGTGACATAAATAGGGGTGGAGAATTCACAAGATGAAATGGAACCAAATTTTGTACAGAACAGATTCTGCCCTGTAATTCAACGCTATGGATGAGTATGCTCTTTCTATGAGTTGTTTTTATTTCTATTATGTGCCGAGAGCTGAGTGATTCACAATTCAGCCAATGCCCCTCGTTGAACTGCCTCAACACACTTATTACTTTCTAATATCCTTAGACTTAACAGGTTAAAAAATGATCTGCTTAGAAACAACTTTTCTACTTCTTCATCTCTCTTGTGATATACCCCTGCAGCTTCCAGCTTTCCTCACACATGGAGTTGAGACTAAGGGTCAAAAGAAGCAACCCTGTTTTGAATGCATAACAGATTCCTTTTCATCCCCCACTTCTTATCTCATTTGAAATGCAATTCTTCTTTTAAGTTAATTAATTAATTAATTATTATTTTGAGATAGAGTCTCATTCTATTACCCTGGGTAGAGTGTTGTGGTGTCAATCTCTCAGCAACCTCAAACTCCTGAATTCAAGTGATCCTACTGCCTCAGCTCCCGAGTAACTGGGACTACAGGTGCCCACCACAACACCCAGCTAATCTTTTAAGTTAATTTAAATAAAACCAAATTAATCCCATTCTGGCTTTTCTCTAGTACTCTAGAGTTTTGCTTACTCCAGGTTTGGATGCTGAAAGATGCCCTTCCTACCCACAAGTGGCTTTAGCCATTAACTTTTGGTGTTTTGAAACACTGAACAGAAAATCTCTGACATACGGGCTCAGTTATTGATTCGTTCTAGACCCTTGAGAAAATCCACAATCATTAGCCCTCCAATAGGAGCATAGTATCTCACAGAAAACACTTTAACTCATAAGAGCAGATATTGTCTTATAGGAGACTCTATGTGAAGAGAATTCCTTCTACATGTTACTCCCCGCCCCACTCTGTCATTCTATGTGGTCATCCAGCCTCTATTTCAGCACCAGTTATCGGCACAAAGCTACCAGCACAAAGCTATAGTAGTTAATATTTGGTAATATAGGGACAATGTGTGTTCATTACAACCTACAAGTACACACACAGCAGAATAGAATCAAGAGTCCAGAAATAGACCAGCATGCATCTGATGTTTGATTTCTGAGAATGGAGTATGCAATAAAAAAAACAGTGGCCCTTCATACAATAACTAAGAAAATGCCATGAAGGGTATGTTAAACAGTTTGGTGGAAACATTTCAGATTGTATACGAAACCAGCACATTGTACCCCTTGATAGCACTAATGTATGCAGCTATGATTTAATAATAATAATAAAAAAGGTGGCCTTAAAATAAATCATGCAAGTTCATGGGCAAAAAAAATACATCCTCCCAGTTCCCCTCCCAAAAAACTTTGATCTTTTATCTAACACATGTATGTAGGACACAAGGATCTCATAGGAAAGATAAATCAAAAGCTTTTAGAAGAATCTATAGAATATCTTCATGACTTTGAGGTAGGCAAAGTCTTCTTAAGCAAGACACAAAGAGTGCTAGCCATACAGGAAAAATCTTCTTAAGCTGGACTATGTTGAAGCAATGCATTTCTGTTCATCATAACACTCTGCCAAGACAGTCAAAAGATAAGTTACAAAATGTGAGATGATACTGACAAAATAGGTGACTAAAAAAGGAGTTGTGCAAAGACATATAAAGAACATTCGCTGAACAATAAGAAAAAAAAACAGATAATGGCACAACGGGAGCAAGATGGCTGAATAACAGCTTCTGTGCAACCGGGAGCAGTGAGATTGGAGAGAGAAGACTCCAGGCATCTTGGGCTGGTGGGTTCTGCCCAGAAACTTCCCTTTGGTGACACAGGGAGTCAGCGAGAGACTTCTGGATCCCATGAAGAGGACAAAAGTGGTGGAAAACTGGCAAGTGGTAGGTGTGTTTGTTTGGTGGGAGGCTGCCCACAGCTATAACCATAGCTGGATAACCATAACTCATAACAGTGAGACTGTGAGCAGGAAAAGCCTTACCTGTGGGCTGTTTGGGTTTTTTTGGACTTGGGCACTCCATTGACTACCTTGGAAGATCTTGGGTGAGTGTGTAGATGACTTTGGGCATTGTCTGGGGACCCAGACTGAGCTGCTGAGCTGGAAAGGCACTAACATCGTTCAGCTGTGAGCTGCCCACACAGCCACTTTGGGGGAGCTGCCCCTGCCAGTTGCAGTTTGGGGATCAGCAGGAAGACCTTGGGCAAGTAATCTAGTGACTGAGCTGCCCAAAGGCAGGGACTGAGACACTGGGGAAGAGCTGAGATTTAAGTGTTTGGCAGATTAACAGCCTTGGCCCTCAGGGGCTTAGAGTGAGATTGGTTTTGTCGCACTGGATAAGCTAGCAGCCACTCCAGGAGAGATCCCAGTGATAAGTGCTTTCCTTGGAAAGCTTCTGCTTAGCCAAGGTTCACAGTTTGGAGTGTCTTTTAAGCGGGCTGAGGAGACATTTGGGCTCCCAAGCCTGCCGGGTCTGAGAAATCAGCAGAGGCCTCCAGTATCCATCTCGTACAGCTGTACCAACATTATGATTAATATCTCATACCTCAGCAGATCACCTGTTGCTCAGACAATATTCAGGAAGATATATATACTGTTTGGTTTTTTGGTTTTGGGGATTTTGGTTTTGTTTTTTTCTTAATTTCAACATTTTCCCCCAACATTTTTATTTTCTTTTCCTTTTTGTTCCTTTTTCTATCTTTTTCTTTTCACTATTCTAGTTTAAATACAATCTTTCATTTTTGCTTCCTTTAACAATTAGAATTTCATTTTTGCCAGTGTTTCTGCCTGTATTATTTGTTCCCCCCCAATTTTATCCCATAAGGGTTTTTGTTTGTTTCGGTTTGATTTATAGTATTTTTGTCTTTCCTCTCTACTTGGTGGAGATGGGGTACTATGTCTGATCAGACTGACAAAGAGCTGTTTACCTCAAGGGAACCACCCAATGCAGCACCCCCAGAGGATGGGGGTTTTTAAGGTTGGGTCAAAGTACCCTACTATACACCTATATTGCTCCTGTCTCCTTCTTTTGGTGTCCTTTTTTTTTTTTTTTTTTGTCAACATTTCCTTTCACTCACTCCCTCTTCTTTCTCTTTTTTCTTTCTTTTAAAAATCTTTTTTCCCTTCTTGCTCTTTAATCTTCTCATCCTTCTGGTCCCATACCAAAAGGACTCATTAAAACTTTAGGCCAGAGTCACAGTAACTTAAAGAGCAAGAGGAAGTGAAAGGAAAATTAAGGCAAGGAAACAGACACAGGAAAGCACTCATGAAGAAGAATCAGCAGAAAAATACTGGCAAAATGAAATACCAGTCCAGAGCAACCCCTTCAAGGGACCATGAAGTAGCTACAGCAGAGGATTTTACCTATAAAGAAATGTTAGAAATGACAGAAGAGGAATTTAAAATACATATGATGAAAACAATGAAGGAAATTGCTGAGAAAGTGGAAAATAACCAAAAGGAAATGTAAAAACAGAATAAAATAAGAGATGAATGATATGAAGAATATAGAAAGGATATAGCAGAGCTGAAGGAACTGAAGCCATCAATTAGGGAACTTAAAGATGCAATAGAAAGTATCAACAACAGATCAGATCATCCAGAAGAAAGAATCTTGGAGGTAGAGGATGAAGCTCTTGAGGTAACTCAGATAGTTAAAGAGGCAGAAAAGAAGAGAGAGAAAGCAGAACGTTCAGACATATGAGTTATTGGTATCCCAGAAGGGGAAGAAGAATGCCCCAGAGGAATGGAAGCCATTCTAGAGAATATTATAAATGAAAATTTCCCAAATATCACCAAAGATTCTGACATACTCCTTTCAGAGGGATATCGGTCCCCTGGTAACCACACCTCAGCTTCTCCGAGACACACTGTGATGAATCTATCTAAAGTCAAGACAAAAGAAAAGATTTTGCAAGTTGCCAGGAGTAAGTGCCAACTGACCTACAGGGGCAAATCTATCAGGGTGACCGTGGCCTTCTCTAATGAAACTTTTCAAGCCAAGAGACACTGGTCATCTATCTTTTATCTACTTAAACAGAACAATTTCCAGCCCAGAATTCTATATCCCACTAAGCTAAGCTTTAAAATTGATGGAGAAATCAAATCTTTTCCTGGTATGCAAACACTGAGGAAATTTGCCACAAGACAAGCTTTACAGGAAATATTTCAACCTGTTCTACATACCATCACAATGGACCTTCAGCAAAGTAAATATTCAGAAATTCAAGGACAGAATCTAGCTTCCACAATGATGCAAAGGACAAAACTAAGCAATGGACTTTCACAAAATAAGATGACTAGAACGCTGCCACAATTATCTACTGTCTTGAATTCCCCTTGGAAGAGGCATAGATTGGTTAATTGGATTAAAAACACAAGCCATCTATTTGCTGTCTGTAGGAAACACACCTCACATCAAAAGACAAATTAAAACTCCAAGTTAAGGGTTGGAAGTCAATTTTTCAGGCAAACGGAATTCAGAAGAAAAGAGGGGTTGCAATCTTATTTTCAGATATATGTCGATTTAAAGCAACAAAATTAAAAAAGACTGGTCACTTTATATTGGTCAAGGGAAAAATACAACAAGAAGACATTTCAATTATACATATTTATGCACCCAATTTAAATGCTCCCAGATTCTTGAAACAGACCTTGCTTAGTCTGAGCAATATTATATCCTATCACAACATGATAATGGGATTTTAACACCCCTCTCTCAGAGCTGGATAGATCTTCTAAACAGAAATTAAACAAAGGTATTAGTGATTGATTGATTGATTGATTGATTTTTTGAGATAGAGCCTCAATCTGTCACCCTGGACAGAGTGCTATGGCATCACAGCTCACAGCAACCTCCAATTCCTGGGCTCAATCGAGTCTCTTGCCTCCACCTCCCAAGCAGCTGGGACCACAGGTGCCCACCACAATGCCCGGCCATTTTTTGGTTGCAGCCGTCATTGTTGTTTGGTGGGTCCAGGCTGGATTCAAACCCACCAGCTCAGGTGTATGTAGCTGGCGCCTTAGCCGGCTGAGCCACAGGCATCGAGCCGGTATTAGAGGTTTAAATGAGACCCTAGAGCAACTGTGTTTGATAGATGTATATAACATACTCCAACCCAAACATAAAGAATATACATTCTTCTCATCGCTCCATGGAACATTCTCCAAAATTGACCATATCAGGACACAAAACAAACCTCAATAGAATCAAAAGAATTGAAATTTTAACTTGCATCTTCTCAGACCACAAGGCACTAAAATTGGAACTCAACTCCAACAAAAATGTTCAACCTCACACAAAGTTATGGAAGTTAAACAACCTTATGCTGAATGACAGTTGGGTTCAGGAAGAAATAAAAAAGGAAATCATTAACTTCCTTGAGTATAACAACAGTGAACACACAAGCTACCAAAAACTGTGGGATACAGAAAAAGCAGTCTTGAGAGGAAAATTTATTGCTTTAGAAGCCTACATTCAAAAAACAGAAAGAGAGCACCATCAACAAACTCACAAGCCATCTTATGGAATTGGCAAAAGAACGATGGAAGCCTAAACCCAGCAGAAGAAAAGAAATATCCAAAATTAAATCAGAGATTAATGAAATTGAAGACAAAAGAATCATTCAGAAAATTAATGAAACAAGGAGTTGATTTTTTTTTAAATAAATAAAATAGACAAACCTTTGGCCAGACTAACTAGAAATAAAAAAGTAAAATCTCTAGTAACTTCAATCAGAAATGATAAAGGGGAAATAACAACTAATGCCACAAAGATACAAGAGATTATCTCTGAATACTACCAGAAACTTTATGACCAGAAATTTGACAATGTGAAGGAAATGGATCAATATTTGGAATCATACCCTCTGCCTAGACTTAGCCAGGAAAAACTAAATCTCCTGAACAGACCAATTTCAAGCACTGAGATCAAAGAAACAATAAAAAATCTCCCAACCAAAAAATGCCCTGGTCTGGATGGCTTCACACTAGAATTATATCAAACCTTCAAAGAAGAGCTTATTCCTATACTGCAGAAATTATTCAAAAAATTGAGGTGGAAGCAATCTTCTCCAACACGTTCTATGAAGCAAACATCACCCTGATACCAAAACCAGGAAAAGACCTAACTAAAAAGGAGAACTTTAGACTAATTTCACTAATGAATATACATGCAAAAATTCTCAACAAAATCCTAGCCAATAGATTATAACTTATCATCAAAAAAGCCATACATCATGATCAAGTAGGTTTCATCCCAGGGATGCAAGGCTGGTTTAATATACGTAAATCCATAAACGTTATTGACCATATCAACAGAAGCAAAAACAAAACCTATATGATCTTCTCAGTAGATGCAGAAAAAGCATTAGATAAAATCCAGCATCCTTTTCTAATTAGCACACTGAAGAGTTTAGGCATAGGTGGCACATTTCTTAAACTGATCAAAGCTATCTATGACAAACCCACAGCTAATATTTAACTGAATGGAGTAAAACTGGAAGCTTTTCCTTTTAGAACTAGAACCAGACAAGGTTGTCCTCTGTCACCATTACTATTCAACATAGTGCTGGAAGTTGTAGCCAATACAATTAGACAAGAAAATAAAAGGCATCCAAATGGGAGCTGAGGAGGTCAAACTCTCCCTCTTTGCTGATGATATGATCTTATACTTAGAGAACCCCAAAGACTCAACCACAAGACTCATGGAAGTCATCAAAAAACACAGTAATGTCTCAGGATATAAAAATGTCCACAAGTCAGTTGCCTTTGTATACACCAACAACAGCCAAGAAGAGATGTTAATTAAGGACACAACTCCCTTCACCATAGCCGCAAAGAAAATGAAATACTTAGGAATATACCTAACAAAAGAGGTGCAGGACCTCTATAAAGTAAATTATGAAACCTAAGAAAGGAAATAGCAGATGACTTTAACAATTGGAAGAACATACCATGCTCATGGCTGGGAAGAATCAACACTGTTAAAATCTCTATACTTCCCAGAGCAATCTACTGATTCAACGCCATCTTTATTATAATACCAACATCCTACTTTCACTACTTGGAAAAAATGATTCTGCATTTTGTATGGAACCAGAAAAAATCCTGTATAGTTAAAGCAGTTCTTAGTAATAAAAACAAAGCTGGGGGTATCACTATACCAGATTTTAGTGTTGTACTACAAGGCCACAGTGGTCAAGACATCATGGTACTGGCACAAAAATAGAGACATAGACATTTGGAATTGAATAGAAAACCAGGAAATGAAACCAACAACTTACAACAACCTAATCTTCAATAAACCAAACAAGAACGCCCACTGGGGGAAAGACTCCCTATTCAATAAATGGTGCTAGGAGTACTGGATATCCACATGTAAAAGACTGAAACTGGACCCATACCTTTCTCCACTCACAAAAAAGTGATTCAAGATGGATAAAGGACTTAAATTTAAAGCATGAAACAATAAAAATCCTCAAGGAAAGCATAGGAAAAACACTGGAAGATATCAGCCTGGGGAAAGACTTTATGAAGAAGACTGCCATGGCAATAGCAACAACAGCAATAATAAACAAATGGGATTTAATTAAACTGAAAAGCTTCTATACAGCTAAGGAGACAACAACCAAAGCAAATAGACAATCTACCCAATGGGAAAGGATATTTGCATATTTTGAATCAGACAAAAGTTTAATAACCAGGATCTATACAGAACTTAAATTAATCCTCAAGAAAAAAAGAATAACAATTCCATACATCAATGGGGAAGAGAGATAAACAGAACCTTCTCTAAAGAAGACAGACAAGTGGCTAGCAAACACATGAAAAAATGCTCATCATCCCTAATTGTTAGAGAAATGCAAATTAAAACCACCCTGAGATATCATCTAACCCTAGCAAGAATGGCCCACATCACAAAATCTCAAAACTGCAGATGCTGGTGTGGTTGTGGAGAGAAAGGAACACTTTTTACATTGCTGGTGGGATTGCAATCTAATGCAACCTTTTTGGAAGGAAGTATGGAGAAACCTCAAAGAACTCAACC
>CAUYRH010052247.1:0-11794 GCA_963574655.1 Perodicticus potto | reverse complement strand
CTCAAGCTTTCACCCTGGACAGAGTGCCGTGGCATCACAGCGCACAGCAACCTCCAATTCCTGGGCTCAAGTGAGTCTCTTGCCTCTGCCTCCCAAGTAGCTGGGACTACAGGTGCCCGCCACAATGCCTGGCCATTTTTTGGTTGCAGCCGTCATTGTTGTTTGGCGGGTCCAGGCTGGATTCGAACCCGCCAGCTCAGGTGTACGTGGTTGGCGCCTTAGCCCGTTGAGCCACAGGCGCTGAGCCTTTTTGTTTCTTTTTAATTTAAGAAAGTAGCATTGATCGGGCAAAGATCACATTAGAGGTGGGTTTGGGGGCGTACATATTTTCTCTTTTGCAGTATAAAGAAAAAAACAGAGGTCTTGAATTCCAACAGTCTTGAATGTGTATCTAGCTTGTACAATTTGCTGTGTGACCTTCAGTCAGCTCTGTTGCCCCTTGTGATACTGTGAAATATGTTTGACCTTTGTCCCCCATTTTCTGGCATACAACTCCTAAAATCCTTGGAATCTTCAAAGTGATAAGTGTCTTTTGAGTAATAGTGTCTAACGAGTTGAGTGATGACTAGCAGCCCTAGGCAATTTCTGTATACTTTGTAATGTCCTTTACAATAAGCCAGTAAATGTAAGTTAAATGTTTCCCTGAGTTCTGTGAATGGCTGGAACAAATGAATCAAGGAGGGGATTGTGGGAACTCCAGTTTACAGCCAGTCAGTCAGAAGGACAAGTAAAACAACCTTGGGCTTTCGATTGGCAGTCTTGAGGACTGAGCCTTCAATCTGTGGGACTTGACAGTATAGTGTCAGAATTGAACTGGAGGACAGAGCTGCTCAGCTCCAAAACAGCTCCGGGAACGGTCTCCGCCTCTTGCCCATCCTCGGGTCTAGCTACAAAGCCTGCGCGCGGCGCCACCATGCGGCAGAAGGTGGTATCGCTCTTCTTGTGCTACCTGCTACTCTTCACCTGCGTCGGGGTGGAAGCAGGTAAGGACCCTGGGGGATGGAAGGAATGTATGAAAAAGAAAGGAATAGTTTTGGGATCCTGCGTAGAGCTACATAATGTCTGATGTGGAGTAGAGGAGCTGTGACAGTAATCAGCACAGGATTTCTATAGCCAGAGTCCCCAATTCAAATCTACTCTGTTCAATTCCTTCATTCTACCGAAATTTACTGAATGCCCATTCTGTGCCAGGCTTGGCACCTAGGGAAAAGTCCCCTCCCATCTGTGAGGCTCTCTGAGATGGCTTGTCCCCACCTCTGGGAGTGATCTGGAACACTAGAAACCGAATAGGGAACCCCATGCCCTCCTCCACTCCATTTTGTCCTATCTCCTGCAGGGGAAAGAAAAGATTCCGAAAATAAAAAGAGCTCAGAGGACAGTGACTCAGGGTTCTGGAGAGCCGTGACCTTCATGGCTGTCGGAGGAGGTGAGTCTGGAGGACAGGGAGCTTGGGAGAGTGGGGCGCCTGTACCAGGCGCTCGCTAACTGCGTCCTCTTCCTCCAGGGCTCGCCGTCGCGGGGCTGCCTGCTCTGGGCTTCACTGGCGCCGGCATCGCGGCCAACTCGGTGGCTGCGTCGCTGATGAGCTGGTCTGCAATCGTGAATGGGGGCGGCGTGCCTGCTGGGGGCCTGGTGGCCACGCTGCAGAGCCTCGGTGAGTGCAGTCCTCTGGTAGAGAGGTTCTTCACTGTTCAGAGCCCTTTTCACGGGCTAATTCAGCTCCGTGGGGTGAATATTCCTATTCATTTAATCACAAATGATATGAGAAACTGAGGCACTGAGGAATTAAGTAATTTACTCAAGTTTCTCTACCTAGCTAGGAGTCCAACGAGAGTCAGGATTTGAACCAGAGCCAGAGTGATGCCAGAAGCCTCATTTCGAGCCTCTAAGGCCAGGGGCCTCACTGATGCTTTGGCCAAATCACAAGCCTCAGTTCTCTCATCTGAAAATCAGGATGCTCATCCTCAACTTAACACTCTTTGAATCTGCTCAATCTTAGAGACCACAGTGGACAAAAAATATGGGGGAGCAACCCAAGTCAATTTTGCACCACCCCTGGCCTTGACTTTCACTTTTTTTTTTTTTTTTGAGACAGAGTGTCACTTTGGTGCCCTTGATAGAGTGTTGTGGCATCCTTCATAGCTCACAGCAACCTCAAACTCTGGGGCTCAAGTGATCCTCTTGCCTCCATTTTTCATTTTTCATAGAAAGGGGGTCTTGCTCTTGTTCAGGCTGCTCCCAAACTGCTGAGCTCAGGTGATCCTCCTGCCTCAGCTTCCCAGAGTGCTAGGATCACAAATGTGAGCCACTGCACCTGGCCAATTGACTTGCACTTTTTGAACACCATGAATGGGATAGATACAGAACTCAGAGTAACTTTTCTAAAAGAATAATGATAATAATTATTTATTAATATCCACCACCACCCCGCCCCCAACCAGGCCTCCAAAGTCTCAGAGAAAACCTACCCCTGACAAACTTTCCCTCTGCTTTCTGGATTTCCATCTTCTCTCAATCCTGGATGGCAAAAGCACAAAGAAAAGCCCAAAAGGAGAGAGCCCTTCTGGAGGGGGCAGGCCACCCCTGCAGTGGGAGGTGAAGGGCCAAAGGTTAGGGAAACCTATGCGCTATAAGACGGTTGTCCTCTCACATGTCACAGGGCTGTGACAAAGATAAAATGATCCCTTGCTTGTGAACCCCCAGCACACACACAGTAAGAGCTCCCCAAAGATGGCTGTTAGCGTTATTAATAATATCATGTTTTCATTGCAGACATGAAGTGAATTATTCCTACTTTTTTCATCTCTGAAACACATCTCTTATTTGGCATGACAAGTCAGGGTGGAAATAGAATTTACTTTTCAGAAGTCCCATCCCCTTTCGAGGGCCTCTGTTTCTCCATCTGGAAACGAGGGCGTTGGACTCCAACAATGGTTTCCAGACACTTGGATTCCCAGACCTGGTGCTTGGGTCCTAACAACCCATCTGTGATTGCTTTATAGGTGCTGGTGGCAGCAGTTTCCTCTTGGGAAACATTGGTTCCCTTCTGGGCTACACTGCCCACAAGGCCACAGAAAGCAAGAAAGAGGATGAGGAATAGCCAGCAGCTCCCAGGAACTGTCTCCTTCCTCCCTGCTCCCCTTCCAGCGAGAATCCAACACTTTCTCTGTCACTCTCCCCCAACAACCTAAATGGGAAAGCAGAATGCATTTCTCTCAGAAAACACTTTGTCCTTTAACCTTACAAAACCAAACTATGTGTCCAAATCATATGTACCCCCATGTTAATCTGAAAAAAGATGAAAGAAAACACTTTGTCTCCTTGTGAATCACCCTTTGCAACGAGAAGGCCAACAAGATCTGGCTCTGGCCTATTCCATCCACACACCCCCACTCGCATTTTCCTGTCAAGCCAACCATAGATCCTGGAACAAAACCAGTTGATTTTGTGTCTGGGCCTTAGCACATGCTGTTCTCTCTGCCTGGGATTCCTTCTGAAGCTTATCTGCCTGAAAGATTCCCTCTCATCCTTGCAAACCCAGCTCAGACGTCCCCTCTGGATGCGTGCCCAGCACGGCCTCCAGCCACCTGTCACAGCAGGAATGGGCAGGCTCCATTTCTGGAGGTGCTTGGGGAGGGAGAGCTCAGTTTGTTCTCACTGACAGAAGCTTCTGGCTACTTCTCTGATTAGGCAGAAATGGAGAGGCTGTATCTCCATTCTCTCCGGAAGCACTCAAATGATTACCTCACTTGGAGAATATAAAGCCAGACCCTTGCTCTAGGGAAAGGGGGTAACCTCTCTTTTTGAGGGTCCACAAGGCCTCCTTTCCTCATAGGACTCTGGTGACAGGGCGAATGGTAGAGCCCATAGGCCTACTAAATAGGAAGGGAACGATAACCGAAGCACAATAGAAAGCTTTTAGTAAATGTCAGCTATGATTAAGGACTTGCATAGAACAAAGAGGAAATAGCCAAGTGACAACCGGGAATTAGATCATCCAACTTTGGAGTCAGGGTTAGCTCTCCGGGGCTCACAGACCACGTTTCTCCTTTCTTCCAAAAGTGAGAACCATGTCTGAACGCCTGTAAGTCAGAATCCTGCCCAGGCAGAACTAAACAGCAGCACTGCAGATTCGCGCTTGGCCTGGTATGGCCGGTCCCCTGCTGTCCGGTGACGGTGGGCCGTCGTGCGCCCCGGCGCCCCTGCGGGTCCCTGCTGCGCGCTGTGGACCAAGGTCTGGCGCGGAGCGCCCCTAGTCTCGGAAAACCGCAGGCGGCTGGAAAGGCAGCCGCCCCTCGCCTGTCATGCAATGGAAGTTGGTGGGGAACCGGGGGTTCTGGGTCGGGACTTGTACCTAGCAGAGAAGCAACCTCGCTGCGATCTATGGCAAGTCAGCCCTGGATACAGGGTTTGTAAAAAAGAAAGAAAGGAAAGGAGGGAGAGCGGGAAGGAGGGCGGCGCCTGTGGCTCAAGGAGAGGGCACCGGCCCCATATGCTGGGGGGGTGGCAAGTTCAAACCTGGCCTTGGCCAAGAACTGCAAAAAAAAAGATTTTAGGGCGGCGCCCAGAGCTCAGTGAGTAGGGAGCCGGCCATGTACACCGAGGCCAGGCCGGAGGGTTCAAACCCCGCCCAGGCTAGCTAAAACAACAATGACAACTGCAACAAAAAAAATAGCCGGACATTGCGGTGGGTGCCTGTAGTCCCAGCAATTTGGGAGGCTGAGGCAAAAAAATTGCTTGAGCCCAAGAGTTTGAGGTTGCTGTCAGCTGTGACGCTACAGCACTCTACCGAGGGTGACAGCTTGAAACCCTGTGTCAAAAATAGGGCGGCAGCTGTGGCTCAGTGAGTAGGGTGCCAGCCCCATATACTGAGGGTGGTGGGTTCAAATCCAGCCCCGGCCAAACTGCAACAGCAACAAAAAATAGCCAGGCGTTGTGGCAGGCACCTGTAGTCCCAGCTACTTGGGAGGCTGAGGGAAGAGAATTGCCTAAGCCCAGGAGCTGGAGGTTGCTGTGAGCTGTGAAGCCATAGCACTCTACCGAGGGTAATAAAGTAAGACTCTGTCTCTACAAAAATAAAATAAAATAAAAATAATGATAATAGGGCGCCGCCTGTGGCTCATCGAGTAGGGTGCCAGCCCTATATACCGAGGGTGGTAGGTTCAAACCTGGCCTCGGCTGAACTGCAAAACAGAAAAATAGCCGGGCGTTGTGGCAGGCGCCTGTAGTCCCAGCTACTCAGGAGGCTGAGGCAAGAGAATCGCCTAAGCCCAGGAGTTGGAGGTTGCTTTGAGCTATGTGATGCCACAGCACTCTACCGAAGGCGATAAAGTGAGACTCTGTCTCTACAAAAAATGATGATAATTATAATAATAATAATCAATAAATCAAGGGTAGGAACCAAATTAGGGTCTCTCTCCCCAGAAGTACTCCCCTTCCACTTATTCCCTTGGAGAGCATCAAGAGAGATTTAGAGAGTTCTGCCTCCCCTCCCCCCACCCCCCCAGGATTTTAGATCTGAGGCCTCAGCAGCTCTCAGGCTGAATGACACTGAAAATTTCTGGTCCTTTACAGAGGACTCCACCTGCCACAAGATCCCTCTGGCCTGTGCAGGATAACTCCTTGCTTTCATTCCGCAGGCATCTGCTGGGATCTCAGTCTGTGCCTGGCACTGCAGCAAGCACTGAGGACACCCCAGTAGAAGAGACCTAATTCCTACATACTTGGTGCTCACAGTGCACAGATGAGAAGCTCCTCCCACCAAGCACCCATGAGCTGTCTTCTTCCTCCTTGTCACCACCTTCTTGCTCCTATATCTTTCACCTACTTTCACCCTTGCCAGCCTTCATGGACCACAATTCCATCTACAAAGTCTGTGGCAGAATGGTGAACACACACCAGAATGCACTAGTGGAACAAGTGAAGAGATATTCAATGCATTTTTAGATGCCTTCCTGGCAATGGCCTTCACAGAAATACATAGCTGAGTCCTGGCCCAGTTCCAGGGTTAGGTCACCTCGGCCACATTACTTACATTCTGAGTCCCAGCTTCCCTGTTTTTAAAACTGGGAGTGTGGGTGTTGGATATCATGGTCTCTGGAGCTTTCTGCTCTGAAACATCTGCTGAGCTGGAACCACTTGTGTCTGAATCTCCTTGGCCCCATAATATCCTGGCCCTCTTGGGGTGAATTTTAGTTTTGGAAGTAGTCAAAAGCCACTTTATGGTACCAACTTTGAAGACTAAAGTAATAGGTGGTGGGGCTGGAAGATGCCATGTTTGTTCACAAATGAGGGTAACTAGAAACTAGCAAGGTGGTTCTGCACTCTGGGAGCACACCTTAAGATGAGTCCAGAAGTAGATCCCATCTCTGACTGACTCGCTGTAAGACAAAATCAAGGTCCTCTGTCCTTATCATTTTTCTCTGAACCTCAGTTTCCTAGTCTTTAAAATGGAGGAGTTGGACTCTCCTCTCAGAATTCAGTCTCTAGTACTCAAGTTAGGGGTGTCTTTCTCTTTAATAGAATCAATCCCTTTATCTAAGAATTTCCATTCTTTAAGGGCTTTCCAGGCCCCCATAACCTTGAACATTGATTGGCTGCTGCTTCCCGCAGAGGCTCCCGCAAGTTCATGGTGCTATGTACTGATCTGAACACCAGGTGGCAGTGCAGTCCCACCTTGGAATCTCCATCTGCCTTCCTCAGCCTGGAGTGGCTCCACAATTACCAACAGCCCTCTGAAGAGGCCTTCTTGCTCCTCTCACCTTCAGGCCCTCAGCCCTACAATTCCAGGACCTCCAAACTCCTGAGCATGGCATTCAAGACTGCAATCAGGTCTCCCCTCCAGGTCCACAACCTGTGCCCCTAGGCCTGAGCCACAGGATTTAAAGGAGAGACGAGGACTCCACATTCTTGGCTGGGCAGAGAGGGTGATGCTAGGGACAGGGAATTCCTCCATTCTGCCAGTAAAGGGGCCTGGGCCAGCAGCAGCTGGAGGTTGTGGGGAACTTCTCCTTTCTGTGAAGAACAGAGAAGCCACTTCCTTCGAGAAGATGGCTGGGGCAAGGGCGGGGGGGAAGACTAGGGAGCATGGGCTTCCTGGCTCAGGGGGAGAGAAAAGAGGTTCCAGGAAGCTTCCATGAAGAGGCTGAGAGCAGCCTTTTCTTTCCCTTCCCTCTGGGATCTTCATGGAACAGACAGCTGTTGGGACAGCCAGAGTCACACATGGGAAGCCACGTGCTATGAAGCCACAGAAAGGACAATTTAGAAGACAGGCTCATCTGTATAGACCAATGAAAAGTAGAGCCTTACTTATTGCAAAAAGCAAACCCAAGCACTTAGCCCCAAGTATTCAAGTTCCAGTATCCAACTTCAGAACTCAGCTCTGAGTACTTGACCTCAAATATCCAGCCCCCAGTTCTTAGCTGCAAGTACCAGCTCCCAGAGGAGTACCCAGTGCCCATCAGACGCTGCCAGAGGCCGAGTGAGCAAATGGCCCCACAGGAGAGCCTATCCCAAGTCACTCTCTCAGGACATATTTACTGGACTGATTCTTCTCCTATAGCCAACACCAAGGAAAAGGCCAGCCCAGACATGACGAATAATCACACAGCCCAAATTGGTGCTTTACTGTTTTTGTTCTAGTCATATACACTTGCTTGTCCACAGTGGTGTTGGCCTCCACCCACCCATATCCCCAACCATAGAAAACCAGATCTCCCAACAGGGTCAGAAGCAGGAGAGCAGGGAAAGAGAGCTCCTGAAGCCAGCCCAGGGCGGAGAGGCAGGGGCCTGGTTTGGGGCTCATCACCCCTTAACATTGCTGCATGGTCTGACCAAGTTGGCCTGGGGATCTATCTCACCACAGTCTGGCCAGTGGATAGCCCTTGCCTGCCACTCTCCACGGACAGGCATGAGGAGGGGTATGTCCCAGTGGTGGGTCAGGATATCTGCCAGGGGCTGTTCAGTTACAGGTCACAGCAGGATGGAGTAGGTGGCTGTGGTGGTGATGCCACAGGTGTTGTTCTTTGCAGACATGAGGATGTAGACACTGGTGCTCCACAGTGGTGACCATGAACTCTTATAGTTATTTTATTTATTTATTTATTTATTTATTGGGTTTTTTTGGCCTGGGCTGGGTTTGAACTCGCCACCTCCAGGATATGGGGCCAGCTCCCTACTCCTCGAGCCACAGGTGCCACCCCCCATGAACTCTTGATGGACCAGTAGGGCTTGCCTTCTAGCACCCATAAATACTGGGTGGTTCAGCTGTTCCAGGTGCTGAGCTGCAGAAGGGGCAGAGTGTCTTCACTCAGCCAGAATTACTCAGCCATTCTCTTGGAACCCACCAACCCAAGCCCATTCCCTCCTCAATCTTCTCTACTTTGGGCAAAGTCACCTCTAGGCATGTAGATGCCTAGGCCAGAAACCTCTCCAAAGCCTTTTCCCTTTGACTTTCCAAAGAAAGCTTCTATTTCACTCTTTGCTCTCCACTCAAATGTCCTCTCCTCAGAGAAGCCCTTCCTGACTACATACTTCAAAGAAGCCTCCTTGTTTCTCTCTACCACAGTGGTTCCCAACCTGTCTGCCTTAGAATCACCTGGGGCTTCAAAAAATACTGATACCTATGTCTCACCCATAGTGACTGTGATTTAATTTGTCTCGGGTACAATCTGGGCTTTGGAATTTACCAAAAAAAAAAAAAAGATCTTCAGGCAATAATATGTAGACAAGTGTAGGAACTGCTCCTCTAGCATATCACCTTGCTTTAATTTTCTCTATAAGGCCAGTAAAGAAATGGAGGCTTGGGCAGCACCTGTGGCTCAAAGGAGCAGGGCACCAGCCCTCTATATCGGAAGTGGCAGTTTCAAACCCAGCCCCAGCCAAAAACTGCAACCAAAAAAAAAAAAAAAATGGTTACTCCAAGAAGCAGGCCCAAGCAACCAGTCCCAAGCACAGAAGTCCCAGTCTCCAGCCTCAGAACTCAGCTCCAAACATCCAGATATAAGGTTTTACTTAGAGTAACTCATTTAACCCATACAACAATCCTATTGGATGTTCTTAGGATATCCATTTTACAGATGAAAAAATCAAGGCACAGAGAAGTTAAATAACTCCCCTAAGGTAAACAGCTAGCAAGTGGCAGATCAGGTTTGGGCCCAGAAAGTCTGCCTCTCTAGAACAGTACCTGGCACCTACAAGGGACTCTATAAATAATTGTCCAATGAATGAATGACTTTATCTTAACCTCTCTCTGCTTCACTCACCCCCCACATTCAATCCATCAACCAGACAGCCTGTAGATCAGCAGGCTGTGGGTCGTGACCGACAGGAACTGTATTAAAGGGTTGCGGCATTAGTAAGGTTGAGAACCACTGCTGTAGATTGTATCTTCTAATGATCTGAATCTGTTCATATCTCTCCATCCATGTGGTTCCCTCTTATCTAGCTCACTACTCTCCTATTTGGAAAGCATTTCTCTGTGCCTTGACACTCCTCTCTCCTGCGTCCATTCTTATCAACAGTGTCCAATGTTGTCTATTCTGCACACAGAGCTAGAATGATCTTAAAACCAAGTGGCTTGGGTGCTGCCTATGGCTCAGTGAGTAGGGCGCTGGTCCCATATACCAGAGGTGGGAGTTCAAACCGAGCCCTGGTCAAAAACTGCAACAGAAAAACCAAGTGGCTTCCCATCACACTTAGAAGAAAATCCTACTCCCCTGAGGTGGACTTCAAGGTCTTAAATAATCTGCAAAATCTCCAGAGCCTCTTCCCTAGCTCTTTTTCAGTCACACTGGCCATTTTTTTTCCTTCCCAGAACCCTCCAAGTGCCTGCCAACCTCAATCTATTTGCACAAGCTCTTCCCTGTGCCTGGAACACATGTTGCCTCAGGAGTCAACTCCATGTAATTTCTCCAGGGATCTGAACCCCAGTCCAAATTAGATACCCGGATATTGCAGCAGCTTGTACCTTACATTTCTAGAATTGATCGGGATTGTAACAAAAACATGATTGGCATAAGCATTTGTTACCGCCAGGCTTCCTCGCTGGATTGAGTTCCCTGAGAAGAAGCACAGGGTTTATCATTCTTTATCGCCAGCACCCAGCACAGTGCCTGGCACATTAGGTGATGTCCAACAACTTCGGCTGAGCGGATGGGCATAACATATAGATAGAAGGAGGAATGGTTGGATGAGGAGTGATTGAGTGAATAAATACACCTTAAAAATAGGAATCTATTGGCCTCACCAGTTTTTCTCAGGACAGTTACAATGTGAGCGACCTACTTGGGAATTATTTTCAGCCTCACAGGGTCGGCACCTGCTCCCAAATCGCAAGCAACTGGGCGGGGCTTCCGGGGTCGGGTGCGTGGCGTCACTGAGGAGGCGTGTCCGGCTCCAGCTATGCTTCCTGATTGGCAGGCGCGAGGAGGCTGCAAACACACTCACCGCCCTGCGGTTCGCTCAGGTACCGTAGGGGTAGCGAGCTAAGAGAGCGCAGCCTAGGGTCCGCGTAGACGGCTTTGGGGTCGTACAGCAGTGACGCCAGCTTCGGAGCTTCTGGGTCACCCGGGGGCATGTACATGTAGCCGGCGAAGCGCAAAGTGGGCACTGAGCGGTTCTCGAGGCTCACACAGTTCTGGGGGGTAATCGGACAGCTGAGGGGACGCGCGCTGCGGCTGGACGGATTCCCGCAGCTGGCAGGGCGGAGGGTGTGGGCGCTCACTGGAGCACGCCTATTTCGTGGCCTGACTTCAGAGAGGAAAGCCCCAGAAACACTTTCCCAACGTCCCCTTCACGCCCTGGACTCAGACCCAGAAGAGCTGTGGGACTAGGCGTCTGCAGACCTGGTTTCTGCCCTAACTCTGAGTGACTCTAAACAGGAGTCCTGCCCTCTTTAATATCCTTACTAAAAGAGAGAGAGAGACAGACAGACAGACACAGACACATGCCTCTGGACGTCTGGAAATGAAACAATACCTGCATTAAATGATGAGATGTATAAAGCGCCCTGTACTGGGTTTGCATATATTTGCTAGTTCCTTCTACCTGACTCTGACCCTGCAGCTGATTTGTTCTGTGTCCTTGAGCAATTAACCTCTGGGTCCTTCCCCATCCTAGACTGAATTGTCTTTGCAGCCCCTAGGTCCTGGAAGCTGAGTTCCTCAGGCAAGAGTCGGGGTGAACTGAGAGCAGACCCTGTCTTCTGGTGTCAGACCTCTGACTTTCCCTTTTCCCACGCCATCACCCTCTTCTTTCTCCACACACTCCTCATTCTCCCCAACTACCTGCCCCCCCCAGCCCTCTAGTCTTGTCATTTGTCTTCTCTGAGGTTCTTCTGACAAGTGAGTTTCCTCATCCTCCTGAAGAAGGCTCTTAGATGCGCAGAAGGGTACTGGCCTCCCCAGAGGTTCTTTGGGGTCTCAGGGTCTGCAGGAACGCTAAAGGGCGTCCCAGGGCAACCTTCCTCCACTATCCAACCAAGGATGGGTCACTATCCTACATAAAACCCTTCTGCCCTGCATGTACCCCACAGCTCCCTATGACCCCCAGCCTGCCCAGCAAGACCCACAAGGCCACAATGCTTGGGTCTCTATTGTCATCAAAGCTTCCTCCCCCCTTTCCTGCCAGGTTCTACCAGATGGAGCTTTCAGTTCTCTTTCCTCTTTTTTTTTTTTGAGACAGAGCCTCAAGCTGTCACCCTGGAGAGAATCCCTTGGCATCACAGCTCACAGCAACCTCCAATTCCTGGGCTCAAGTGAGTCTCCTGCCTCTGCCTCCCAAGTAGTTGGGACTA